>BMAO01009924.1:0-20056 GCA_019973975.1 Trichonephila clavata | reverse complement strand
TTTTACGCTCGGTATACCGTTACGTCGCTTACTTCTCACACCTGTATACCGTCAAATCCAATTACAGTGATGCCGCGCGGGCTCGATCAACATGAAACTAGTATGCTGACTGGGGACGTATAGTCTTTAGTGACGAATCCCGTTTCCAACTGGGTCCTGACGACAAAGGCAGACATGTCTGGAGACGTGTTGGGGAGCATGGGGATCCTACCCTGATTATCGCACGCCATACATGTCTACAACAGGTTGTTATGTTGGGGTTTGCCATCTTTTTTGATAGCCGGACTCCTAGACGTGTTGCTGTGAGTTGTCTTCAAGCCTAATTTACATTTTCTTGCCCGGCTACATCACCTGATCTTTCCCATAGAGCAAATTTGTGACCTTTTTGGAAGGCGATAACATCCATCCCAGAATGCTGACGATTTAGCCAACAGTTGAAGGCAATTTGGCACGAAATTCTGTAGGACACCATCCGAGAACTTCATCAGTCTATGCCACGCAGGGTGACAGCCTACATCCAGGCTAGAGGTTTACTATATATATATATATAGGCTAATGACTTCCTCCCTTTGTAACGGTCAAACTCTGGAATAATCATTCAATTGTTCGAAAATTTTAATTGTTTGTTTTTCTAAGTATGTTTTTTACATTCACTAATTTTTGTCGTAGTTGGGCAACTCTTTCTTGGTGCATCGTTTATTGGTTGTAGAGTATATTTTGATAAGTATAGTTTTGAGGCTGTGGCTGCATATATATATATAATATAGACGACTTTGATTACAATATATTTCTCTCTTGTACTGTACATGTGTATTTCAAAATAAGAAAATAACTTTCAAAAAGAAAAATAACTTTTTACATAAACTTTTCCATTTTTTGTTAAACTTTCTTTATGCAAAAAGTAAATAAATAAATAAAACATAAATGAGGAGACAGAGAAATTTATATAAAAAAATTTATATATATTTAGTATTTAAATAAAGAATTAATGTAGGTGGGGAGTCGAATGGTATAAAAGTGTAATTCAATTCCAAGATTCCATTATATTTTTTAAAAAGCATGGAAAATTAATACGTTATGTAAGTATTTAATACATGCAAATCAAAGCGTATTTTTGTACGAGAAATGGAATTATTATTGTTGTTATAATGTAAGTTTCTAACACGGAATGATCCCCCCCCCCGTTAAACAATTAATAATTTCGTAATGAACTCAGAATGTAAGATACTGACTTCTTAACAATGAAATTCTGAAAAAAGTGTTGAATTTGTAGAAAAAGGTAATTTTTTTGTCATTTTTAATTTTTAAATATATCAAAATAATCGGTATATTTATTAAAGCTTTTCAAATATAATCAATGGCGGGCACAAGAGTGAGATTTGAGACTTTTTATTTTATATCTAACTTAACTGATAGAGACTTTGTTAACAATAAAACCTAAGATTGTGTGTACTTTCGTCTTATTTATTATATTATTTTTAAAGTTCGACTTCTCTTGGACTTTTATTTAAAAATGTGTTGCTTGCGTAAAAATCTCTTAATAAGACTATAAGTAACATTTTTTTTTCATTTTTTAGTATTTTTTTGTTTATTGGAAAAGTTGGAAGTGGCACGCATAATTTTTTTTAAACAAATAGTGGCACTCTTCCCAAAAAGGTTGTGGCCACCACTACCCAAAAGATATTACAGCTTAGGTCTACGTCAGTGGCCTTCAAACTTTTTCAACTCACGGAACCCCTGTAACTTGAAGGGGCTTTCGTGGAACCCCTAGAACAAGAAAGTGTTTTCGTAGAACCGCATTCCATAATCATACTTCAAAGAATATATTTCAAAATAATACTCAAAGTAGATCAACATATAAGCACTTTATGTAAAGGCAATTAAAAAAATATTGCATTTATTATTAAAAAAATTCTAATCTAAGTTTTAAAAGAAAAATTTACTCATTAATAATATGAATTGGTGATCCAAGTGTCACCTATCCATACATACCATTTTTAGTAACTGGGATATGTGCTTGCTTTTTTTCACACAAATTCTCGAAGTCTATTTCAACTGAGATCAAATACAATGCATTACATATTCTGAGTATAATTTGTTTTTGTAGCCACTTACGTTAAGAAATATATTTCACTTAAACACAATATTCTGAGTAGTATTAAATGTTTATAGCAGTGTGAGATATCCCTATGGGGGGGGGCATTTTGCATGAATTTGCAACCTAAAATTTAGATGCTGTTCTTATTTAAATTTAGATTTTAACACACACATCGAATCTGTTGATATGTTGTTTCTTCTCCTTCATTATAGATGTTTTTTCCACAAATGCAAAAAGGTGCATTTTCCATTAGAAAACTATTTAGTTTTGCAAGGTATGGTGCTAACTAACAAGCATAAAATTATCTCATGGAACCAGAGATAGTAAACAATAGAATGTTCCCAATCTAATAGGAAGTGCATATAAAGATAAATCGTTTTAATATTCTTTTATTATACTATAATAAAAGTTTAAAAAGTGTTGCAAATAAAGTTATTATTAATAAATAAAATTTTCAGTAAAAATGAACAGAGGGGGATGAGCTTTATATATAGATACTTTTAACTATAGAAACTTCATAGAAAACGTGAATCCATTTCGCATACATATTTATTTCTTCTCGATTTTTTTTATTGTGACTCGTGGAACCCCTGGGTATAACTTGTGGAACCCAGGGTTCCGTGGAACACAGTTTGAAGACCACTGGTCTACGCGTTTTGGGGAATATACTCCCCTTCCCCATAAGTGAATGTTGAATACAGTCAATTTCGTTTTTAAATTTCATTTGCATTCAAAATCATACATAAAGAATTGTATAAAGATATAAATAACTATCATAAAACAGATACTTTGAACATTTTACAATTTGCGGCTGAAGCTGATTCTTCTTTCTCAATATTAGATATAGATGGATTTAGATACGGATTTATATGCATTGATCAAATATTATTTATGTTGTTATGGAAGGATTCATTGTTACCAATAAATTCAGCTAGATACAAAATATTTTTCAGATTCAAAATTTCTCTACATTGAAATCAACTTATTCATCAGTTTATTTTTTTAGTACGAAAACTAACCTCATACTAAAGACAGTTGTTTTCGATATGTCTCCGTTTTTTAAAAAATAAACGCACTGAAGATTTATATAATCAATATTCTAAAATACAAATTAAAGTCAAAATAATAAAATAAACCTTTCAATATTATAGGTCAGTAATGTACTTAACTAATGCGATTAATCTAATAGTAGGATGTGAGCTATTACAGTTTATACCCTTGATTAGTCAACAGAAGCATTCCCCCCAGTCTCTCTCTCTCTTTCTATACATATAAACTCGTTTCCAAAACTCTTAAATTAAACAACTTTACTGTTTGCAATTATCTAAAAAGACATTTCCCATCCGTTAATCGGTCTGTCCTAGATTTCATTTGCTGTCTACCCTATCCGAATTAGAACGTCTTTTTGCGATTTTAGTCGAGTCGTTATTTCCTGAAGTGATTGATCGTCCGATGTAATGAATTGATCTAGGATGTTACGCCATCTGTTGAGAACTACAGCGAAGTAGATTAATTATCAATGTTTATCTAGAATATTGATTTAGGATCTTTTTTTTATATATACAGTTGTAATCTTTAATCCCTTTGAATCACTAAGGACATACATTTTTAAAAAAAAAACATTCCGTTTTTCAGAGATCCTTTAATTTTTATGCTGTTGAACTTTTTTATTCGCATTTTTCGTGTTCTTCTAACAATTAGAATTTAATTTCCAAGTTACGTCAGTCACAAAATGGAAAGTATAAATTTTTGTGACAATATAATCACCATAACACATATCTTCTAATGTAAAAATAGTGTGAAGTTATATTTTTAAAATAATTAAAAAAATTGTTTCGATATAATACATCTAAACTCCGTTAAAAATCGAAACATGTTTAAGTAGATTTGTTTCAAAACAAAGTAAACTGAAAATATTATGCATATTTTAAACTTTAAAAAGTAAAATTTAAAAGTATATTTTCTTGTACGTATTAAATATTGTTACATTAAACTGTGAAATTAAATACTTTACGAAACTAATTACTTAAATCAGCAATTTTATTGACACAATTGCAATTACGCAAATTTCAGTAAATCTTGGCTTAAAACGGACCGAGAGTTACCTACATCAAGAAAAGAATCAAATTTGGATTAAAATAATTAATTTAACCCTAGCCACAAAAATTTGATTAAATTGATATTATAGATTTCGCAGACCTTTGAAATATATTAACCTATACCCTTTAGTAACAGCATAATTGATTGCAACTTAATTTTCGATCTGACGTAACACAAACGTAAATTATCATATTTAAACACATTATTATGGTATTTTAAATGTGAATAATACTTTAACGTGTAGTTTGGTGTTGTTGTTGTTGATGTTGTCGTTGAGCAAGATAATATTTATCGCTTTTGAACTATAGTGCCTTTTGTCTTTATGTGTATAAAGACCAAAACCCCGTCTGCTCATTGCTCTCCCAGAACAATGTTTTCTCAAGATACTTAGAGGCTAGAGACCTTTTTAACAGTTCGCAGTCTTGGTCCTGTTTTATTTTAGAAGTATATATATAGTTATTAAATAATGTAAAAATTATATAAAAATTAAATTAAAAGTGTTAAAGTTAATGTTACTAATACTTATGACGAACGAGAAGAATTTAAATTCAATATTATAAAAGTACCACATTGGGAGAGTAATGTACATGCTTCTATATTCAGAAACATTGTTATTAATTACATACTACGCAATAAATTTCTAGTTTAAAAAAATCAGAAAAAATAAAAACTATAAACATTTTACTAAATACTGCTTAGCTCAAAAATACCCATTTAATTTTATTAATAGTTATTTGAATAAAGAAATTCTAAACAGTAAGGATTAAAATTCCATAGTTTATTAATATAAATTTATCATTTTTCCTAGATAGATTGGTTGGTAATGTTGGATCTGATTTGTAGTATTTGAAGCCTATTAATTTCAAATCCTATTTTTATCAGAGCTCTCTATTTATACTTCAATAATTTAAGATGATTAAATTGAAGAAAATGTTGATTGGAAAAATAGACATAAGACATACATTTTTAATGAAGACTTAAAATCTGTTTATAGTTTTAGTAATATTTGATGAATCATTGTACATATATTCTTGAAGCTGAAAAATAAATTTCTACGATTCTTCGGTAAATTTTTACCTAGCTATATATGCGGAAAATTCCAAGGAAATATTTATAATAGTTATAATTAATAGGTAAGTAGAGAGAGAGAGAGTGTTAATAGCTACATGATAATGTGTTACAAGTTAGAGTATTATGTACCTTATTAATCAATACCATCATATTTTTATCGCGAAAATTATTTTACAAAAAACTCTATTCTGAGAATTATTTAATTTAGAATTTATATTAATTTTTTGGTAAGAGATATTTCTTACAAAATATTTTGTATAAATTTATAGTAATCTACATTATGTCAAGAATAAAAACTTAAAATTCGTTTTCATTGTATATAATATATTATTTTTATAATATACATTATTTTATCCACAGCAGGGTTTTGGAAATTTTTTGTTTGTTTTAAAACTATTCAGTATGAAATTTTATGTTTTTAAGCTTATGATACACACACTTTAGAAAAAAAGTAAAAACAAGTAAGGAATATAGTTGTTCAGTGAACTCTTTTTTTTAATTTAATTACATCCTGTGTGATCGTTTTTTAGTTTAAATTTTACCACAAAAAAGTAATCGGAAAAGATGTATCACACTACTTCCTTTAGCATATTTAAATTGGTGGTTACGTGAGTAATTTTCACAAATAGCCATCCACTTTTATCAATAATTTACGATAAATGATTGTTTTTCCTTAAGGTATTTAAAATGGTTTTTTATCTACTAGATTTAAAAGATTTTTATGCCCAAATAGGCAAAAAAAAGGAAAAAAATTTTCCTCTTTTCACATCGATATCTATAGAATGGCAATGACGTCAGTTAGTATCGATCCAAAAGTTGTGTCCTTTCGTCGTTTTTAACATAAGATATATTAAATTGTAAATACAATAAAATATATAGCTCCTTTACGTAAAAGAAGAAAATTTATAAACTCGCAATATGAAAAGATAGGCATAGTTTATAGAAATATTTACTATGGTTTAATTAATTAGAGTGAATAAATTTATTTAATAAAAGTTAAAACTTAGAGATAAATCTCATTAATCCCTTAAGTGGTTTGCCCATACAACGTACGGGCTATCGAAATTTGGCTACAACTGGTTTGCTCATACAAAGTACGGGCACTCTGATATTTTCTTTCTTTCTTTAATTTGCGCTTATTTTTAATTCGTATGGTGTATTAAGTGGCAGTATTTTGAAAAGGGGATGTGGTTTGTCTATGGTACTGAAATGCTTTTAGTCCGGCATTTTTTTTTTTTTTTTTGATGAAGGAATTAGTATGTAGTTATATTAGTCATAAACCATAAAAAATGTGTTTAAACATTTTGGGTGAATAAAATGACCGCTTAAGCGGCTATGATGACTTTCATGCCTCTATTATTGCCAATTTTTTCTCATTGAACTTCAAATTAGTGCTTTGAGCCACTGCGCAGTTAAAAACATAATTCTTTTTGTCAAAAATATCATTATCAGGGAGAAATAGGAAACAAGACAGGATCAAATTAAGATGATTTATGACCGAATCCACACACATAAAGCTTAGATTTCATTAAATTGCGAAAAATTCTTCTATTGAATGCATTAACATATATTCAGTGTAGACACATGGAATTACATTACACATGAAAGAGATTTTTCTTATATATACATGCTTAAAAATGTCTTTTGATCAATCAGCCATTATACATTCATGTATGCAATATTAATCCTATGAAGCTTTTATTATTAAATCACAAGCATAGTTCATTGTTTTTATTTGGAAAAAAAGAAAAACATTTTAAGAGTGATTATTGAAAACATTTTCCAAGACATTTTACAACCGCTGATGGGAAAATTTTTAAAAGTAGTTTAGTTGACTTTCAGCTATATCAGTTAGAAAATTAACAGATAGATAAGTTTAATTTCTGTGCTTTTTTGTATACATTCTGTTGCAATTCATTAAATAAATAGCCTAGATTTAAAAAATAATAAATTTATATAGATGGTATCGTTTTTAGGTGTGATTACGGTTAAAAATTGAAAGCAGGCCCTTTGCAAGGTTTGAAGTTGAACTCTGGTTCAGGTTGAGCATTCTTCCAATTTGACATTGTTCATAATTCACTGCACTTTATTTCATAAAGAAAGGTATCAAAAATAATAACACATAACAAGATCAATGAATCAAAGAGTCAGAACAATATAAACAAGCTCTTAACTACACGATGGAACTACTCTATGTAATTTTTTTTAAAATTGTAAGATGGAAAGAAAGAATTGTAAGAGTTTTATGATAAGATTGATTTGTCATTATATTAATAATTATTGCCAAAATAAATGATTAATTTCAAGCACATAGCAAACATTTAGAGAGTTTTATTCAAACACGAACCAAAACTTTATTAGACAGAACGAAAATCAATTATTCCTTATTCAAGAAAATAAGTAATTTTTCGGCTAAAAATTGATATTCCACATAGATGTTGTAACGTCATTATTAAAATTAATTAATGTAACAGTATTTAACATTTTATTAATAAGCATTATATAAAAAAAGGCGCTTTGTATTATTATAATGCGATAAAATTTTGGATCTCGTTTTAGGAGATCAGTAATGTTAAATGTTTTATTTCTCTCTTTCTACATAAAATAAGACTAAACATCCTAAATAGAAGCCCAGTGGTTGAGTGGTTAGTGCATCGCGCTTCTACACCACAGGTCCGATGTTCAAACTCGGGGATGGGCAAAGATTGACTCAGCCTTTCATCCCTTAGTGGGTCGATAAAAACCAAGCTTAAGTTCAAAGCTTGCTTGGGAGCTTAACACTGGCGGTTTCACGTCCGACTGACCACCTGACCGGAAAATCTGTTCATGCACCTCAGAGCCCAAGGTCGCGGATACTGAGTTGGGAACAGAAGGCCTTGGCCCTCATGGGCTGTTGCACCACTGAGTTAAGTTAAGTTAAACATCCTAAATTTTTGTATTGTTATGAGAGGGTTCTAAATTTATATATATATATACGTATAATATAATATATATATATATATAATATATTACATTTTGAACATTTGGATTTTACTTTTTACTTTTACTTTTGGATAATATTTAAAAAAAATTTTAAGGAAAACTTTTGGGGGAAGAAGGGGATGAAGAATTTTAAGCTAGGTTTTTTTTGGGGGGGAAGGGGGGTCAATACAAAAACTTTGAAATTGTATTATTTATACTTCGGATTTTTTGCTCATTAAAAGTATACAAAAATGTTCAAACTAAAAAGGTGTTGAAAACTAGCAAATTTCTCACAAGATTCCAGATGTTCTCTTTGAAATTTTCAGGAAATTTTTTGGATTGACGTATATAAAACCAAATAAAATTACATATTTTTTTGAAAAAATAATCTTTTTCTAAGGAAAAAAATTCAAAATAATTTACAGTTCAAAATTTTTTTCATCTTTTTTCTTGGGTTTGTTTCAGTGATACGAACAGTTATTTATCAAAAATTATGCTATTTAGATAAATTTTGTAAACGTATTAATAAATAGATTAATGCAGCGATTCTCAAACTGGGGGGGCGCCACTTAGGGGTGTGTGATAACCCTACGCGCAAGGAAGGAGGGCGCAAGCATTTCAAAAAGTCAAAAATAAAATAATTTTTTTCTTAAAAATATTTCTCAAAAGTAATTTATTTGAAAATAAACAATAACTTAATAGAAACATGTGCAAAATTTAATACTTCTCTTGATATTTTGTACGGTGTATAATTAAGGTCGTATTGTTGCTTTAGCATCAAAGTACGTTATTATTACATTCAATACATTATTATTGTATGGTAGGGGTGCGTGAAAATTATGATGGAAAATTTGGTCACTCTCTCTCTCTAATACTGGAAGTTTGAGAAGCACTGGATTAATGTAGTAATATTGAAACAAATACAGAATAAGATATTTCGTTTAATATGCAATAATACAATTCTTGGTATGCGATTATAACTTTATTATTTTTATTTGATTATTTTTAATGCATGCAGTTAATTTTTATTCAGTTTAAATTAATTATAAATTTAAACCTTGAAACTCATTTAATGTGGTAATCATAATATAAATTGTTATAAATTGAAAGTTGCTAGTCTTCTCTAGAAATAACTTGACTACGTATTTATCAATGCAGGTTAAAAAATATAGATTTAGTTTTACATGAACAAGATTTGGCTTCTTTGGTTGTCGCCAAATAATCTGGCAAACCGGATAGACCCCCTATTGAACATTTGACCTGACCTTCTAACCTAACATTCGTAAGATTTTTCGGATGATCTAAGCTTAAAGTATGTATATAAACAACCGAATCCCTCCTCCTTTATTTTTGAACAAAAAAGGTACCATCTAGTCAGGGCCGGATCTACGTGGGATCTTAATGGGCTGCAGCCCAGGGTTCCCCAGGTTCTAGGGGCCCCGTTCCCCGTTGAAGATAACAAACAGAAAAAGATGTTTACAATCAAAATAGTATTAAAATAATAAACCAGTAAAAAAATACAATTCAAAAATAAAATACCCGAAATACCATATCAAATTTATTTTTATTTTCAAGAGCAAGAGTAATTTACTTTTGTTCTTCCTCCCTAGCACCGAATAAGCGGAAATTAATTATTAATAGGCAGAGGCTCTATCATAGGACGGTGCCGACTAGCATCAAGCACTTATACAAACGTAGTGGCATTTTTTCCGTAGCCATTTATTTTTGTGCAATTGGTGCAATTAGGTTTTTGGGCCCCAAACCGGATCTTACAAAGGATTGAAAAACCATAACATAACAAAGACTTTGGGCCCCTTAGAACCTTGGGGCCCCCCTATGCGGAAGAAGAAACACAACAAGCAAATATTTATGCTGAAAATATGCAAGATCTCGATGACCAGCAGCCTTCTGAAAAAATATGTTGTTCAGACAAAAGACATCAGTAATGCCCCGACCGAAAAGTGTTTACAAAATGCTGGGTTTGAGTTTAAAAAATACGTTGACGTGGGTTCGTGGCCTAAACTGCTAAGTAATAATTTTATTGATTACATCCTTTCACATGCAATGGGTTATTTTCAAAATAAAAATCCAAACAACATATATTCTGTTTCGGTAAGAGAATACAAAGAACAAAAGAGATCATTTTCGCGCGCGCGAATAATCATTTCTTTAAAAAACTTAAAAATGGAAAAGTGCTTGAAAGATCTTGGCTATGTTATTCGACTAGTATTGGTAATGTTTTTTGTTTGACCTTCAAACTTTTTTCTAAAACAAATTCTCAATACACAACCGAATTTTCTGATTGGAAACGCTTAACAAGTTGTTTAGAAAATCATGAAAATTTTATTGAACATATAAATTCAGTGCTAATTTGGTTGACACGAAAAGAAAATAAATCTGTTTTACAAGGGACTAAGTATGACTAAGGAAATTGGGGGACGAGACTTTGTGTATTAGCAGTACTCTTTTAGAACAGTGGTCTTTTTCGACTCACGGAACCCCTAGAATTTGAAAGTGCTTTCGTGGTACAACTAGAACTAGAAAGTGTTTTCGTGGAACCCCCTTCCAAACACATACGTCGAAGAATATGTCTCAAAGTTATTTTTTAAGTAGATCAACATGTTACAGCACTTCATTTAAAAGCAATTAAAAATATTTGCCTTTATTATTAAAAAAATTCTTATCTAATTTTGTTAATATAATTTACTCATTAATAATATTAATATATGATTCACACACACACACATGTGTCACCTATCCATGCATTATGTTTAGTAACTGAGATATGTACTTCCTTTTTTTTCTTACGAACTGTCGAAGTCTAGGTCTGTTGAGATTCAGTGCAATTCCATTACTTATTCTGAATTTAATTTGCTTTTATACTTTGTTTTCGTGGCCACTTACATTGAGAAATATATTTAACTTAAACACAATGTTCTGAATGGCATTAAAATGTTTATAGCTGTGTGAGAAATCGCGTGTATTTTGCCCGAGAGAGAATTTTAAACCTAAAATTTAGAAGCTGTTCTTGCTTAAATTTAGATTTTAACATCAACTCTATAACATGTTGTTCGTTTTCCTTCATTATAGGTGTTGTTTTCTATTAATGTAAAAAGGTGCATTTTCCATTAGAAAACTATTTAGTTTTGCAAGAAATTGTGCTAACTAACGAGCATAAAATTTTCTCGTGGAACCTGAGATAGTAAACAATAGAATATTCACAATCTAGTAGAAAGTATATATATATAAAGTTAAAATGTTTTATTATTCTTTTATTATTTTATAATAAAAGTTTAAAAAGTGTTGCAAAAAAAAATAAACCTATTATATATGAATAAAATTTTCAGTGTTAATGAATAGGGGAGGGGGGCGATGAGCTTTCGATACTTGTAACTTATAAACTTCATAGAGAACGTGAATCCATTTTGCATACATATTTGTTTCTTTTAGATTTCTTATTGTGATTCGTGTAACCCCTGAGTATGCCTTGTGGAACCCCAGGGTTCCGTGGAACACAGTTTAAAGACCACTGCTTTAGGATGTTCAACCCTCAATGTAATAGCGCCGAATGGGCAGTCAATTTGGAGAAAATAGCAATCGAAATTCATACTATACAATTCATTTGATACAATGAAGTTTTAATCAGCTCCAGCGATGCAGCGGCATAGATAATAGCGCACCTGCATTTTTTGCAAACGGTCAGGGTTCGAGTCGCTCGGTAGACTTGCTTTTTCTCCAATTCATTTAATTATTTTTACAATTAAATAATTTTTCTTATCAAATATTTTAAATAATTATAAAATAATTGCAGTAATAAAATATCATAAACAATTTTACATATTATAAAACTATTTTTTATCTAATTATAAAATTATTTGTAATATATTTATAAGATATAAGTTAAATATTTATATAATTATAGTAATTGTTTTAGTTTTTAAAATATAAAATAGTTACATAAAATATTTAATAAGCATTTTTAAATAAATTTATTTAATTGTAAGAATATTTAAATGAATTGAAAAAAAAAACAAGTCGATCACGCGACTCGAACCCTTACAGATCGCGCGAAATGCAGGTGCACTACCACTTATGCCACAGTATCGCTGGAGATGAATAAAACAATTGTATAAAATCTAAGTATGAATTTCGAAGGCTATTTTCTCTCTGAACTATTATTGAATATACTATCTTGGAATTTCTATTTGACGCTATTATATTGAGGGTTGAACACCCTAAAGGAGTACTACTATTACACAAAATTTCGTCCCCAAAGGAATTCCTTTAGTCGAGCCCTCCCCGTTGTTAGATAAACAGTTACAGGAGCAACTAAGAAAAGATATACAATATTACTACAACGTCCTAAAACGTGTTATTGCGGTAGTATAGTATTTGGCTACAAGAGGATTAGCATTTAGAGGTACCGAGGAAGTTTTTGGTTCTCTTCATAATGGTAATTTTATGGGGGCCCTGGAACTGCTAGCAGAGAGTTCGACCCATTCGTTTGTGAACATATTGAACAGTGAGAATTACGACCAAAATCGTTAATATCGTACTTATCAAAAACAATATATTAACAAATAATCGAGATCATGGGCAAGCAAATCATTAAAACAATTACAACTCAAATAAATAACGTTGACACAAAGTACTATTCTATTGTGATGGACTCAACACCAAGTTTGTCCCACAGTGATAAATTTGCTATTATACTACGATATTGTTTTCGGGGAAAAGTGTATGAAAGATGTGTTTCATTAATAAAGATTAGTAGTCACACTGGATTATATTTATTTAATTCTCTACAAGAATTTTTAGAAACAAATATTCTGCTATTGTATAATTGTAGGGGACAGACATTTGACAACGATGCCAATACGTCCGGTCGATATAATGGTGTGCAAGCTCTTTCTAAAAGAAAAAAAATTCGCTAATTATGTGCCGTGTGCTGTACATTCTCTTTGTCTGGTTGTTGCATAATCAGTTAAGGTTATATTTGAAATAGTGAGCTTCTTTGGTTTAGGGGGGTGCAACAAATATATTATGTTTTCTTTTCTGCTTCGACCTGTAGGTGGGAACTTCTAAATCGTGAAATTAAACTGAAATCTACCCTTAAAAAGTTTAAGTCAGACCAAATGTTCTTGTCGCTACGATGCTGTTGAAGCCTTAAAAGATAACTATAGTAATAACAAATATTCTTAAAACATTTAGGGACAATGAAAATAAGAAAATTGATTTCCGAAAAAACGCAGTAAAGTTTTTTTAAAAATTAACAAAACTCGAAATTGCCATTTTAATTATATTTTAAGAAGAAATTTTTGAAGATTTAATTTTCAGTTAATAAAAAATTACAAACTCCTGGTTTTGACATCTGTGAAGGAAATAGTGGCTGCGGTAGCCTAGTGGTCAAGGTATCGGATCGTGGCTGGCATGTCATGAGTTCGAGCCCAATACCACTAAAGACCCGCCGTGTAGGGGAGCGATGCACATTAAATCCGTCCAGTGCTCAAACGTCCTCCCATTGATGTGGTGTGGTAGTTAGAAGAGGGGGTGCCAGCTGAGGTGTCATCCTCGTCACTTGACCATGGTTCAAAGTTACGAAGTATGTCACTAAAAGCCCTCGTGTAGCTGAATAGTGCGGCGTTAATATTCACTCACTGTGAAGGAAATAAGTTAATTATGCCATTTAAAACGTTTATAAGCAATGTACATGGATCAGATAAAAAACTAAAAGAGTATCAAGAAGCAGTCAAAAATTAAGTCCTAGTGTAGAAACAGAATATAATGATGTGAACAAGAGACGGGTTATTTCAAAATTTGTAGATAAATCGACAGAATAAGCTGTGTATGGGACAGAAAAATTTAAAAGGGACACGCTTATTCTTGCGTTAGATAAGCTAATCCTTGATTTAAATAGAAGTCAAGTATATGCAGAATATATAGTAAGAAATTAAAATTTTTGATGGATTTTCAAATCAAAGTAAGGAGAACGTCCACCTGAAGAGTGTACGCGCTATTATTGATTACTATTCAAATGACGTAGACCAACATTTAGTAAATGATGGTGTTCAACTCAAAACTTATCTGAAACAAACTTTTCTATCCTATACTTGTAGTGATATGTTAAAATTAATTTTTGAAAAGAAACTTGTTGACGTCTTTCCAAATTTGTTACCATTTTAAAGATTTTTATAAGGCTACCTATTACTAGTGAAGCGGAGCGTGCATTCTCTAAAATGTCCTATATAGAAATATAGGACAACAATGATAAATACTAGACTTACTTATTTATCACTTCTTTCTATTAATAGTGATCTTACTAAAGACTTAAAATGTGATAAGCAAATAAAAGAATTTGTTGCACAAAAGTGTAGAAAAGTTTTTTTTGTATATTATGTTATTTTTCATAGCGTATTTAAATAGTTTGAAATAAAAAAAAAACAAGTTTCATATATTTTAAATTTTCCCTCACAAAAATTTTTCTTAGGAAAATGGCAAGTTTTTTAATTATTTAGGGGCCCCCAGATACTGTTAGCCCAGGGCCCCCAAAGGTCACGGTCCGGCCCTGCATCTAGTTAAAAACACAAACGTACTTCCCTGAAATCGTAATCGAGTTCGACATGTCATGCACCCCTACATCCCATTAAAAGAATCCGTAACGTATGTGACAAATGTAGGTAGCAATTATGCACATTAGATAACTTCGCAAAAATGATTTTCTTCAAGGTGGACATGGCCAAACATACGAGAAAAATTAAACAAAACTGAACACATTTTTTTTACAGAAAAATGTCTCAATTTTCATGAAAATTTGCAACAAATGGGATTCATACATTTGCTTAGAAAAAGCATTTTTAAAATTTCAAAATACATAAATAATCATTTTTCTTTTTAATATGTAAAGGGATAGATCATTTAGCTCTACAGTATATATGAAAAAATACGGAACACATTTTATAACAAAAAAATGTGTCAGCTGAGATAAAAATGGGTAATATGATAAAATAAGTGATTCTCTATAGGATAGCAAAGATAGAATATGATATTAATGTTTGAGTAACTTTTATAACTGAGAGAGAGAAAAATATATTTCAAATTCGGGTCCTATTCTTTAGCATTAAGTGAATACAGCCTTAAGATAATGATTCAATGAAATGTTTGAGATGAGCAAACAGCAAAAATCTATCGTCAAAATCTTTTAAAAATATATTTTACGAATTATATTGCAATTATTTTAAGAATTAGGTACGTTATTTTTCTTCATGATAACTAACTAAAAAAAAGTATATAAATTAAATGTGTAGTTTCTAAGACCCGCTCTAAAATTGTTTTCTAGGAAAAATCAAAAATTGGCTAAATTTTACGTTATGTGAACGGTGTATTAATGATATTTTAAAAACATTCATTTCGAATAACATTTACTTAAAGAAAATTCCCACCCACAAATCATGGATATAGAGCAGCCTTTCTTAAACTTTTGATCGTCGTGGCCCCCCTTTATGCATCAGCCTGACATTGCGGGCCCCTAAGATTTTGAACACCTCTTCCTGACTCCTAACACATGGCTGAGTGATTTAAAGGTTTCTCTGCTACTTATACAGGCTTTTTAACACTTCTTTTTTTTCCTTTTAAAAAAACAGTAAACATCTGATTAAAAATTTTCAAAATAATAATTTAATAATAACTGAATTAATATTCTTGACGAAATACATATTCTAGAAGAGTTTTTTCATTAGAGGCAATTTAGTGATCTAGTCTGGAATGGCAAATCTTTTAATTTTTCTACGAGGAATTTCAGAGTCTGTAAAAGAGGAAAATCATACCATTAAATGAGAGACCTTTCCGGACCCCCTAAAAAGGCGCTGGGGACCGACCCCCAGGAGTCCTCGGATCACAGTTAAAGAACCGCTTAAACATTTCTAGGTTTTGAAACCTTTTATTAAAAGACTTTAAAACATTTCCTTAAACTTGATGGAAAAAAATTCTATATTATTATGTGATTTTAAAAATTGTAAATAAATATACCATATAAAAAACAATCTTTGATGAAATCGTAAATAAATTCCTTTATGCTAAGTTAAATGTTACAGTAATAACTTTTCGAGGTATTTTACAACACAATTTAAATAATGAGTTGAAAAACAGGAATTCTAAGCTGAGATTTTTTGATTTTGTACTCGGACTGAAAATTTTCAAAATAATTAGAATAATAAAAACTATTCCAGAATGAATAAAAACACTCAACAATACAAGATATCAATCATTGGCATGGCCAAGTAATTTTAGCGCGTTTTTCACATGTTGTATTTTACAATAATGCAACTAATGAACTTTTTTACTAACAGAAAGTAGTGTGCACTGTACCATCCTCTAAATGTACTACTATTGAGCTGAAAGAAATAATGACACAAATCTGTATCAACACTATAAAAAAGCAAACTAGCGAAATTCAGAAAAACTTGTAGGAAAATTCGGGAAACTATGGGAAATTTAATATGATTCGGCTCATCTAGGGCACAAATGCGACCAAATGCGAAAACCCGAGGTCAATTGGTTGCTTATTGATGAGAAAAAGGTACGACAAAATATGGAACGAAGACGAATTTGCGTCTAATAGCGCTTTGTTCCCACTACGTGAAAAACGCGCTAATAAAAAGGCAAATGAATTATTCAAGAGTTAACATGAGTTATATAGGGGGTTCCTCTAATTTTCTATGCTCCGCAGAGTAGTTGATTTAATTGATAACTGCTATTATCCTGCAAGGAGATTTTTAGGGACGATAGCGATTGGTCATGGTCACAAACTCGTGATCGTTGTCTTTTCTGTAAGTCATGACTCTTCGAGTCCTGATACCACTAAAGACTCACCGTGTAGAGGGGCTGATGCATGTTAAATCTGTCGGGGCTTTAAGTCCTCGCGTTGGTGTAGTGAGAAAATTTAAAGAATGAGAACCAGTTTAGTTTTACCCCGTCAATATATTACGGATTCTCTTCGGATCTTTCTATTAATCCTAAAGCCATTAAATAGATTGTTTGACTGAGAACTTCTTTTTGTAAAGGAACGTGACTTATGGAAATGAAATGCTGTTAACGTTAAGTGAATCGAGTTTGAAGGTTTTGTTGTGGTGTTAGTTTGAGTTATATCTATGAAAATGTATTTTGCATTGTCAACGTATCTGGGCATAGGACTTGAACCCTTCTCTTATCAGTGTCCAGAAAAGATAATTCGTACATTTATATTTCTTCATACATTCATGTTAAGTAATTATTATTAATAATAATTAGGGCTATCTAACACTTCCATTATCTACTTGCATCCTTATTATATTTAGAATTAATTGGAATGAAGATTGTTGAGTTTTAGAAATACGTCTTTTCCTTCGGTTGCCTCTCTCACTAACGCCGAACGGAAGTTCGCTACAAACAGACCGCGGCTTAGAAATACGTTGAGAATATCCCTCGTGTTGCTTCAAAATACGAAATCAATAAGCAATCAACCATGCAAACAAGCAAAGAGACCTTTAAGGAAATGTGGCCTCTAAGTTATTGTTCTGCTAATTATCAATTACATTTATAAAACGGAAAATTTCGCTCACTCTGGCGTTACTATAAAGAATAATGCCTTTTTAAAAAATTATCTGAAAATTTTTTGACGACTTACTTTTAATTTTTGGAATACAGTTATTGTTTTTGTAGTTTTCCACTACATTATCTTCGAAAGTACTCAAAAAACAGTACCTCCTCTTATATATAAATTTTCTGTAAATGCTATAAAATACACTCATGTCCATAAATTAAGGATAATGAAGTTCAAGCAAAGAAAGAGACAGAAGCAAAACAAATTTGACTTATTTGTAAAGTCTATTTATTAAACAAAAGGTAAAGAGCAAAAAAGATGCTATATGTTTGACATAATTAATAAAAATTGCGATTTTTACTCCCTGGAGCAAATTTCAAAAAAACACCTATTTCCAAAAAACAGTATAACATGGTTAGTATGATGGTTAATACGGAGTATGTCTCCCGAACGATGCAATACAGGCCTTACAACGCCTACGCATGCTGAGTATCAAATTATCAATCTGATCTTGGGGAATATTACACCACTCATCAAGCAATGCCCTACCGAAGTTCCGGTAGACAGGTGGGAGGGGGTTGACGGGCTGCAATTCGTCGGCCAAGCATATCCCACACATGCTCTATTGGATTCAAGTCCGGTGAGTATGCTGGCAATCCATACGGGTGATATCCTCCGATTGAAGGCATTCGTCTACAATGTTTGCATGGTGAGGATGGGCGTTGTCATCCATAAATAGAAATTCAGCACCATGGCGCACCGAAACAAACGTACATGTTGTTCCAGAATGACATCCGATAGATGTGGCCTGTCATCGTTACACTCTGAAATGCAGGTCAGTTCTGGAACAAGAATAATTCCTCCCAAACGAGCCATCCAGCACCACCGTGACGGTGTCGTTCAATGGTGTTCTCTTGGTGGTAACGGGTACCTGGAGCTCTCATATGAAAGTCTGGCGAGAATCAGACTGCAAACTAAACCTGGACTCGTCGGAAAACATCACACAAGACCACTGTTGCGGTGTCCACAATGCATGTTCCAGGTTAATCGCAGGCGACGGTGAGTTGCGGTAAGGGGAACATCTGACAGGCTACGAGCATATAGACAATGTGTCCTAAGCGTCTGTACACGGTCTGCCTTGAAACTGTCGTCCCGGTAGCTGAAGAGAGCTGACGAGATAGGTCTGATGCTGTGCTCCGTCTGTTTCTTTTGGCAGCAACTGCCAAATATCGGTCCTCATTCGGCGTTGTAACTCGGAGGCGACCTGTGCTGTAACATCTACTCACATTACCATCATCTTGGAATCGTTGCCAAAGCCTGGAGATGACACTCTGGGCGATTCCAAGTTCCTCAGATACTTCCAGCTGGGTACATCCACATTCCAGTCGTCCGATAATTCTACCACATAAAAAATCATCCAAATGCTTCCTTTGTGCCATAACTATGTGGTAATTGCACTGAAAGGCTTTTAAAGCGCTTGTGAATAATTTTATTTCTTTGCCACCGTTCCTTATATACCCCTCTCTTACACTCTCGTCATTGTGACGTACTATCCGCGCCATCTGGTGGTTTCCTGTAATTTGCATATTCTTCAAGATGTGTGTGATAATTCTACAAGTGAAATTTTTATTTTAGAGTTCAATTTCTGTGTGATTCTGAATTATCCTTAATTTATGGACATGAGTGTAGATTATACAGTTAATGATCTAAAGGCAGATAATGATTTGGAGGTAGTACATGAAGGGCTTGGTGACATATCATTCTATCTTAGTCTTAAATATTATCCTTATATGCAGTACTTCTGAAGCAAACTTTTTTCCTCATAAAATATAAATGCTGTATGAACCAAAGTTATTAATCATCTGGCGGAAATTCTATAAATAAAAGGAATTACAATAAAAGAATTAAGGTAAAAGTTAAGAAAGAAATATATAAATTTCGAAGAAATGCTAAAAAACCAGAAAATTCGCCTTTTCAAGTTTCTTATGATACATAGATTTGTAATGAAGTGAAATAAATATATAATTAGAGGAGATCAGAAGAATTATGATAGTATTAAATAAATGTGTAGGTTGAGAGTTATACTATATATATATATATATTTATGTCAATTCCTTAATAGAGATCATGTTGAAGCTCATAGCAGGAGTGAGTGAGGGGTTATATTAACATCACACTATAAAGCTGCACGAGGGCTATTGGCAATGGACCTCGTAATTTCAAGCCATGATCAAGTAACGAGGATGGCC
>BMAO01009923.1:0-25852 GCA_019973975.1 Trichonephila clavata | reverse complement strand
ACTAAGGGGATTTAATTGTATTATGTGTTAAATACAAGCAGCTTTGAAAACTTCAGCAATAAATGCTTTTTTCAATGCGCAACTATGAAATTTTGAAAAGGGCTTTTTGCAAGCAGTACATTCAAAGGGCAGCTCAGTAGAAAGGTGATGCATATGCAAATATCGGCACTGCTACATCAAACACATGGCATACACATGTTCAGAGCATAGGCAACTAAATAAAAAACTAGTTTCCAAATATTACTTGAAGAGGAAATTATATGTTCATATGGACTACTAGAAA
Organism: Trichonephila clavata; assembly: GCA_019973975.1. Classification (NCBI taxonomy): domain Eukaryota; kingdom Metazoa; phylum Arthropoda; class Arachnida; order Araneae; family Nephilidae; genus Trichonephila; species Trichonephila clavata. The sequence continues at coordinate 25,569 of BMAO01009923.1, read as the reverse complement.
TCATCAGGATGCCTTTACATATGGTAAAATAATAGGTGAGCTGGAAGAGGGATGTAGTTTGCGTGTTGCACAAAAGTTTGAAATTAACAAAAGTATATATATTTTCAAGAGCTTGGACAGCCTTCCAAATGACAGGTACAAATATAAGAAGTTGTTGGTGATTGGCAGAGAAAAACAATGATTAGTGATGACTGGTATATCGTTCTACTGGGGAAAAAAAAAGACTGGAACTAGATATCGAGCAACATTACGTGGCAGCTGCATATGGCAACCAGATGACAGGTATCAAGGTTTACTAAGGCCAGACATCTGCATAAAAGTGACCTATTCAGCCATCATCCTGAACCATCACCTTTATCAGCAGCCCATCAGTGGTCCCATTTATAGAGGTGTCTAGAACATAAAGACAAGACATCTCATCATTGTAGTCACACTAGTTTTTTTACTGATGAGAGTTGTTTCAGTCTGAACAATGATTCTTGGTACCAGTTGATATGGTAAGAGATGGGGACAAATTTAATCCCACTAACATCAGGGTAAGAGACTATTGGGGTATGTAGAGAGATATTATGTTGAATGGAGGAACTGAGTTCCATATTTTTTAAAATGGCTCACTTACTGGTGATTATTACTGTGATGGAATTATCTTCTCATACATGTGTTTGTTCTGAGGTGCCATTGGTCCAGATTTTATTTTCATATGCGACAATGCACATCAGCACAAGTCCTTTGCTATTCAGCAGCTTCTAGAAAGTGAGGATATCTGTAGAATGGATTAGCTAAGTGGGTCTCTAATTCAAATCTTATCAAACATGTGTGGGTGCTTTAGGGAGATGCCTAGCAGCAAGTTCATATTCTAAAGTGAACACCAGACAGCTGAAACAAATATTTCTTGATGGACGGCACTCTTGCCTCAATAACTACTTGGAGAATTTGGTATTGAGTTTGAATGGATGGGTGTTGCACAACAATTGCATTTAGGGCAGACCATATCCTTACTCCGAAACTTTGGTTTGTTGTTTTGCCTCATGGGCCAGACAGTGTTTTTCACTATTATCCTTCTGTCTATAAAGCCTCTTTCCTCTTTGTTCCATAATGTATCTGCACAATTCATTTCTTAGCTACTGTGCTTCACTTACCTTTGAGTGTTACATTATGCCTCTGTAATGTGAATTTTCTGTCACCAGTTGATTTTTTCAGAATTACGGCAGAATCTAAAAGGCTGTTTTTAAGTTTTGCGATTGGATAACTATGTTTTTAGCCCTTCATGTATATCATGTGCCTTAACTAAGGTTGGTTATTTTATAGTTGAATTGTTTCACATACCATTGGATAATTTTCTTCTTAAATTTCCTTCTTGTGTACATAGCTTATTTTTTTATACACTTAAGATTCATTTATACATTGAAGATCCTGATTTTGTTGAAACTGTTTAGCAACTTATAATTTCAAGTGACTTCTACTGACATTTAACATGGCACAGACTTAAATTTTTGGTGTTGTTTCGGACTAAAGAAAGTCCTACATAGTGTTAGAGTATCTTAGGATTTTTTTGTGTTTGGGCTTTAACACTTGATTGTCTCAAAAATTGAGGCCTATTGCCAGTTGTTTTTGTGCAGCTCTGGAGCAGCAGTTCTTCATTTTTTTTCACAAAACAGGTTACCTTTAAAGTTGTTTGTAATCAATAAAGAGAAGAAAAACAATGCAAAATGAAAAAATATGTGGTAGAATTTTTCATTACTTCTTTTACATATAAGGAAAGATCAATTAATTTTACCTTTGTCATTTGACCCTGAAAGTTTACCTTTGTGTAGATTAATTGAAGTAAAGCACACGTCTTTTCACTACAACCTTAGCTTTCTGAAAATACTTGCATCTTAAACTCTCTTTGACCTCCAGATATTTCCATGTTTTTTATGTAAAATTTATGCTATTTAGCCTTTTATTATGCTTTTATGCCTAGATTGTTCATTTTTAGGCATTTTCGCAACCTTATCCACTGACGGCTCATTTATTTTTTTATTAAAAATGACCACAAAGTACGAATTAAACTACAGAACTCCTTACAATTAAGTTTAAAAAAAATTCGCAAAGTTTGTCCTTTCTACATATTGTATTTCGTTAGCTATAATTTTTTAGCAACAAGTGTTGACCTTGGCAGTAGTGTTTATTTGACCACCGACCTGTACCGGTCTGCAACTACAACATGCATACCTTAGATGACTGATACAAAAGGAATCCCTGTTTGGCCCAGTCGTTAAGGGTTTTTATTCTTATCCTTTGTTGTTTGCAACTTGCAAAAAAAAGTTGCTGCTGCAGGCTCCTGACTGATTCATAGACACAGTTTTGTTAAGCAATTTATTTTCTTCCTTTCTCCACAAAATTTTCTAGAATGAACTCGGCATGTGCATTGGATGTGTTCAGTGCCGGTTTATCCATTGGGTACTTGGGGCGGGTGACCAGGGGCCCAGAAGAGCCAGGACGGGCTCGGATAACCTGAACTTAACCAGATTTTCTGGTTATACATTTTGATCAGTGAGGGACAAGGAGGCCTGTAAATCTTCTGTGCCCAAGGCCCAAAATGAACTTAAACTGCCACTGCTATATTGGTATTCCTTACATTTCATGTTACCAAATGATTTGTTTTCTTGGATTGGTATCACATTAACAATTTCCCCCACTGTAGTTACTTTCAAGAATTCAAAATATTTTTTACTCTAGCCATGCTTGTATTCTTTACACTTAAATGGCTATTCTTTTTACCAAATTGTGTAATAAAACCAAATATACTTCCAATGTATAAAGGATTTCATATAAAAGGAATTCGATTGTATTAACCCATCCCAAAAGGAAAAAAAGTGCATTGTGAGACTTATGTTGTACTGACAAATCATTTCATTCTGTAGCCGATATATTACCCATCGTTCAATCTCCAAAGCACCCTGCAAATCTTAAATCAAATAGTAATTGCACAAAATCTGATACTTTTTTTGAAGATGATGTTCAGTCAAATGCAATCAGGGCTGAAATACTGTATCTTTTCTTGAGGAACATAATGTACACTTTACTGCAACTGATTATAATGGCTTTCTCTTTGGAAACTGTTTCCAAAATCTAATATTTCCTGGCAGTACTGATGTGGAAGGACCAAAAAAAAAAAAAATTGCTGTGATTACTGAACTATCTTCTAATTAAAAAGAGTATGTGATTAATGAAATGAAACAAAGTCTTATTGCAACAACAACTGCTGTCAGTTATGTTACAAGTTATATCCTATTGTGATCAGTTACTTTGATCCTGCAAAATATTCAATTCTAAATGACATTTTTGCAATTCCTAATTTGATTACAAATTCTATTAGAGAAAATATTAACCAACTTAATAAGGGGGGGGATGATTTAGAGCAGTGTTTCCCAAAGTGGTCTATATAGACCCCAGGGGTCTACGACGACCTGTAAGGGGTCCATGCCAGCAAAAAATAATTTTGGGGTCCATGAGGTGTAAATGTTGGTCTATAATAGTATCTCTGACTAAACCAGATCCTGACTTAAAAAAAAATATTGATGTTGTGGAAACCAGATTTTACCAATTTAACTGATTTATTTACTAAATTTAGTGAGGTTAATTTGTAGTTACTAGGTGACAGCATAAATTTTATTAAGATAAGATTACATTTTATTTCTGTCTAGATTAAATTAAAGAAGCATAATATTAGACGTCGCAAATCTTCTCAATTTGTCACAGACAATCTGCCAGGACATTTTAACCTGCGTTCAACATTTAAATGCCCTTTACTCAGATTTTGAGAGTGCTTTTTTATAGTAATAAACACAGAGTAGACAACTAATTAATATAGTCACATTGAAAACAATTTCATATTACAACAGGAACTGCTCAGAATAGGCCCTAACGATCTTAAAATAAAGTTTAGAAATGGATGTCAGCAATTTTGGCTCTAAAGACTTACCTGTTATTTGTCATGAATTATGGAATATTGTGAGAAAGCTTTTATTGCTTTTCCTAGTGAGGAGTTTCTGCGAGTTGCCAATCTCAAAAACTAAAAAGAAGGGAGGGGGACTGGACACTTACTAACAAAGGGAATTTATGGTTAAACCTGACTAGATTGATTTATATTAAATATTGAAAATTTGTTATTGAAGCATCAGATTCATCCTTCTCATTTAAGTCATTCGCTTGTTGTTCAGTTACTCTGTGTAATAATTGTTTTATGTATTAAATTAATTTATTTATTTAATTTATTACCATGTGCTTCTTAAATATCAAAAGCTATACTACACTACAGTTAGAAATTTAATTATTTTAATGTAAGTAGTAGTACCAGTTGTCAAAAAATATTTAAGTTAATAAATTTAAAGTAAAGCAATATTAGGTAAGCGGGGTCTACCCGAAATCGAAAAACATGGCAAGGAGTCTATGAGACAAAAAAGTTTGGGAACCTCTGATTTAGAGTATATGGGATACGCTTTGAAAGTTTAGTTTCATTTAAGGCAGAAGATTTTGCATTAATGCAAGGGAAAAAAATGGGAGATGTTCCCATTTAAAGGGGAAAAAACAATTTATAATTGTAAATTGTTTGTATTATTTTATATATTAAGCATCAGAAAAGGATGCTGTTCCTTTACCTTTAAAAATTGATGAAACAGTCATAGACATATTGTACACTATAAAGCTTTCAAAGTTTGCTCTGCAAAGAAGCCTCAGAAATTTTATAGTTTTCGTGTACTTGATGGCTATTGGTTGGCCATAGTCCTGACATCAACTTCTAAATTAAGCATTAACTTCTGTTTGTGTAACTTTTCTTTCGTAAAAATAATCTAAAGTTAGTTATTTCTGTATATTTTCAGAAAAACATCTTTATTATAAAGTCATTGTTTTCTTATATTCAACTATATATGTGCTGTTAAATTTACCTTATGAGTTTTTATTAATCAAATTGAGAGAAACAAGTAGTTTTCAAATAGTTGATCTAGTTTTTTCTGAATAATTTTCTTATAAAAATATCTGTTGTGAAATTTTATTCACATTATTTAAAAAAAATATTTGTACATCATGCATTGCCTTATAAAATTTTAAATGTTTGTGTGCATTTATTTTAAAAATCTGTTCGAAATGTCAATCTTGTGTTATTTTATGCTTAGTCGCTTTCAAAAATAGGCAAGTATGTATTTTTGTTTTAAATTGCTATCTTTGTTGATCTCGAGCAAATTTTCAAGAACTTCATTTGTCATTCTAGTAGGTTTATGATTTGGGATATAAGAAAATCGGTTCATCTTCCAGTCGTATGTCATCAGGGTTAATATCAGCATAATATTTAACTATGCTTCTTTCCAAACTTTACATGGGGCATTTGTGATTTCCAGGAATTTGATTTGAAGGTTAATCTAATCTGTTTCAACCAATTCTTGTAACTAAGGAATGTTGGAAATGTCTTCATTTTATGGAGGCAAACCATACATGACTTAAGATTGCAGGTACTCCTAGTAATATTTTGTCATTGAATAAGTTCCTTTAGAAGTTTCAGAAAATTTACCTTTTCCTTTGAAAGACCCAGTTTTTAGAAAATGGTTTATAATTTTGCAAGAAAGATAGACTCGAATGAGTAAAAATCTTCATTCCCTAAAATTGTAACTTAATAAATTCTCTAATATTAAAAATATTTCTTTATTCTATGTTAGTATTTTATTTTACACATACTTAACAAATCATAAATAATTTAAGCTACAACTTGTAAAAAAAATCAATACTTGCATGAAAAAAAGTGCAGCACATTCAAAAATAAAATTTATTTCATAACAGATTTAAAAAGGCAACAAATAAATGCATTACCTACAAATATAAGTGTTTTCTTCCCATCATGTTTGAAATTGTTGCTATACAGACAAAAAAATTTTCCCACCCTTAAAATTCCTCAATTTTACTTATTGACTGTACTAAAATGAATTCATCGAGGATCAGTACCGTATGTGTATATACCTTAAGATAAATATAAAAACAATTCATAGCATCTTTCAACAATAATGTTATGATAAGGGGAGACAACATAGTAAATGTTAACTTTTGAATTAATTTTTTTTATCTTATATTTCTTTTATCTTATCTTTTATTTTATACCTTTTTTACTAATTTAAACCATTTTTAACTGATTTTTCTTGGTTTCAATGGTACCCCTGGCATGTACCCTATTGTATCATGGTATCCAGTTTGAGAGCTTATCCTAGCGCAGGGGTGGCAAACCTTTATGGAACTACATGCCATTTTTTGTAAAGAAATGTTTAACGAGGTATAGAGACGTGCTGTCAAATAATTTTTACTTGTGATTGTTGGGAAAATAATAAAACCAAATACTAATGACTCAAAACTCTTTATTCACTACGAAAAAATACATTTTGCATTGTATAGTAATAAATGTTTTAGTTATATGTTTAATTCAAATTAAAGTAACATTAGTGTAATTTGAGATTGTCAGACGTCAGTAGATGATAAATAACTCATAATAGGATTGTAAAATGCTGCTTTTAGTAGAATGCATGCTGAATTAGTCATCTGTAAAACTGTTTCTAAGTGAGTCCTTAATGTTATTGATCTCTGAAAATAAGGAATCACAGTCATTGATAGATGGAAATATGGTTGGTAATAGCATGTCAGCTTCTACAAACAATTAAATGTGTCTGTAATCGAATTTCATGTTTCCAAAATTTCATTACTGGCATTTTTACTATATATCAGTTCCAATCTTTTCCTTGCATCAATAAATTTTTGAATCCATATTGAACTACATTAGAAATTAATCAGTTTGCATTTCAAATCCTTCAATTTCCAGCCAGTCGAATTAGGCCAAGTTAGTTTAACAAATGAATTCACATCAGGGTACATAATAAACACGATTATAATTATTTGAACTGAGAATTCCTTGATTGAAGAATCAATTATGGAAAGAAATTCTTCAATAACTTTTTCTTTGTCTGCTTTCTTATGTATACCTAAATTGCTGAGATTTTTTTTCAAGTTTGGGAATTACTTGCAGTTTTTTATAACAGTATCATTGATGAAAACATGCAATTTAGCATCAAAAATGCGAATAAGATCCCTCATGAGGATTACTTCATAATGAACTTTGTTATTTTGAGCTAAAATGCAAACCATTTTGATCGGTGGCATGCCCAAAATATTGTCACATACCATCGATAGCACATGTGCCATTAGTTTGCCGTCCCTGTCCTAGAATAAAGGTCTCTGAATTCTACAACCCGTGGGCTAACACTGGCCTACAAGCACCATCAGTGTTCATTTTGATAACATTGTACAATTTAGAATGTAAGTAAATCATGTAAAAGGATTATTAATACAATAACTGACATACACATTGAGAATGAACAGTTTCATTATATTGATATACTTAAAAACTTATTCAGAAGTAATTTACATAATGAAATTAAACATGATTAACAGTGGCAGAGTCGGACACCAGCTCAGGTGTCGTCCGCGTCACTTGACCATGGTTCAAAATTACGCGGACCGTCGCCAAAAGCCCTCGTGTTGCTAATCAGTGCGACGTTAATATTCACTCACTCACTCTAATCGTTTCAAAAAATACATTCCATTAAGTGTAGTAGTATTTAATTTATACAAACTATATCTTTACTAAGTTTTTCTTCAGGTATTTGTTTTTGCTTTATTATGTGATTCTCATTAAAGAATTTACTCTTCAATCGAAATTTGTGGAGTAATGAAATTTTCTATATTGTCCACGCAAAATATCAAAATGTGAACTGGCCTTGCTTACACAACAAATAATCAGTTTATAGCTGATTCTTCCTTTGGAGCACCTAGCCCATCAGGGCTTTTATATCCTATCTTGTATGGTGAATGCATGATTGTTTATTACTTGCCCATGTTTAAATTTTTAGAAAGAATTTTTGGTTAAGTGATATGAAAAATATTTAAAATAAAGTCAAAATAAATTAGAGTACATTGAAATGGATTAAAGAAGTTAATTTTAAAAGCGGCAGTTTTTTTTTGAGAACTATGAAGGAGAAAATTAGAATTACTGATGGGGGATCAGAGATTTAATAATTACTCGCGATTTTCTCGGCCAATAGGGGCCTCGGTAGGTTGTACTGCCCGCCCAATGGGGTAACAGCTATTCGTGTCATGTTGTGAGTGGGATAGTGTTGAGTTTTGTGTGTTCTCCTTTTCCGCGGTGGGGGGGGGGCGAGAGGGAGCAGTCGGATTGGTTGTTGAGCTAATATGGTGGCGGAGGGGTAATGATCAGTTTGTGTTCTTATGAAAATTTTTTTAAAAATGTTATGAAATGATCATGGAATATAGTTCCGCTATCTTAATGGGATAATTCTCCAAAATATCTCTACAGTGTTAAGCTACGTTTTTATTCTTTCTTAGCGACAGACATGACGCTGATACTTAATTCTTTAAGAAGCAATAAAATAAGTTTTAATTCATCATTCAGCTAAACTCATTGAAAATTTGTAGCAGCGAGAGAATACTACTCAATCAGCATGTAAACGAATATGAAATACAGTTCTTGTTTATTTTAACTTATCTTAGATTAGCTATCTTGACAGGCATATTTCTTCAAGATCTAAATCGTGGTGACTAATATTATGACTCAAATTTCTTTCAAATCCGCGCATTTCGTTGCAAAATTTCAAAACTTTTTTTTTAACAGTGACAAATTTTTTTATGAACTATTTTTTCACGTGATGTTTTGCTTGATTTCTTCATCTTCAAACTTTCTTTAATAATGTTAACTTGCAGTTTTTCTTTTCTTTGTAAACGGCATTTGATTCATTATACCTGTTACTCTGCAGTTTAGTCATAATTATTGTGTCCATGAACTCTATATTCGATTGTATTTGTTCTTGATGTATTCAAAAATGCCTTATTGATATTCTAAATTTTGTTTGAATATCAGTTTTCAGTAAAGGATATTTTAGACTTCAGTTTTCGAATATTTTGCTTGCTCGAAAGCAACATATATTCATTTTCTATCAGTTCAGAATATATAAATCCTAAATTTCATATTTATTTTCTTTTTAGAAAATACTGAATAATTCATTTTTTCTAAAAGTTTATATTTTTACGGACAAAAAGTTATAATAGAATGTTAGAATAAACATACTTAAAAAAAACTTCTTTCTTAATATTACTACACTATGAACTTACTGGGAAAAATAAATTTAAAATTGTTTTCGTGTTTTCTATAGAGAGCGTATTTTTATTTCTCTTAACTAAATTTTCTTTTACATACTTTTAACAACAGTGTTCTACAAACGTGTAAGTTATACATTCGGACCAGAAAAATCCTGAATCCAGGGAAAGAAAAGTTCCTTATATAGAATTTTTTTTTTGAGATTCATCTTTTAATATACCAGGTTTTAGGATCAAAGAAAAGGTTCACAAAATAAATTGGTAAAAGAGGGGTTGTAAAATAGAAATTCGATTGTATATATACTCATTTATACTGTGGTATAATACCAAATGGATCTATTTTATTTCTAAAAATTTCATTTTTAAGGAGAGGCAAATTATATTGACATAAAATTAGTAACAGTTGATAGTAAAAATTGTTTAAACGTTACTGTAAACTGTATAATATTTAAATTGTTCAATGAAATTTAAATGAGGTTTAAAATTCATTTAAATAGCAAGTTAAATTAATAAAAATAATTGAAATGCTCCTATTAATTTTATAGACGAAATTGTTTACAAATTAATTGTTTAATTGACTTGTTTTACACGAAAGAATCATGACGTTGCTTACAGTCCTCAATGCATATTCGTGGAATACTTTTGTTTTGTGAAGTAAACAAGGGAATTTTCCTGAATCTATTTGATCAACAACATAATCATGTATGACAGTGAATTTAGATCTTAAAAGGAAACTAAAGCGATGTTAGCGCTTCAAATCAATATTTGAACAAATAAAGTGTTCACTTTAACAGGGATAACATCAAAATGTTAAGGCTCGAACGCCCTCCCGTTTGTGTGTTGTGGAAATTAGGAGAGTTTGTGCTTGTCACTTGACCATGGTTCAAAATTACGAGGTCCATTAGCGATTGCCCTCGTGCAGCTTTATTGTACGACGTTAATATAATTCTCACTCACTCCCTCAACATCAAAATGAATACTTATTAGAATTTTTTAATGAGCGCAAATGTTTCTTCAAAAGCTGAGTTCTTTTAGAAGGCTGCAATTGATAACCTATAAGATTGCATCTAACCTTAAGTGCAAGTTCCCCATCGTTGAGTGGTTGGAGTAGCTTAGCGGTTATGATCACGAACTCGCGGCCGGCGTATTGCAGTTTCGAGTTTTGGTGAGCTGCTGAAGACCCGCCGTTTAGGAGTCCGCTTGTATTTCCTCCATTTACTTCATTAACTCTTGAACATTTTTTACACTGTGCCACCATATTCTTTTCATCATATAAATAATGAAACCAACAAGTATTATCAACATAAGTTATTTTATTCATTATTATGAGTTATCATTTATGTGTATACATACATATGAATCTAAAAGTATATGAAAGTACAATGTGAATAACGAACTCACCGATTAAAAAAAATATCGAAATATTACGCACTTTCTTCACAACTACAACCTTGTTTTCACAGATATGAATATCAGGCTACGAATCCTGCTCTGAGCTGTAATAGGATAGTTTTAGCCCGCCTCCTTGGATGATTTACATATTTTATCACTTCTCTTGATGGTACAATGCAACTTTATATTCACGGTCTAATTAATTCCCTCCGTTAGGGAGACACAAAAACAAAAACGTATACATTTTGCTATGTTGGCTATCCCTGAACGTATATAGTGGAGACTATTTAAAAAATTTCTAGGAAATACCGAAAAAACGGTTTTTAAACTTATGAATACCGGTACTACAAAATTGTACAAATGGCTCAAAATACCGGTATTGCAATCCCTATTCGTGTTGTTTTACAGAACAATGTTGATGAAATCTCATTCCTTATCGTTGATGAGTTCATGGTCGAATTTTGACAGGTAGATAGATTCAAATCATGATTTCTCTGGAAAGCATCAGGATGAATAATGAACTTTATGAATCTTCGGGATCACTTACATTCTCGCTTTGTTTGATGCGAAAAGATTTGAGTAAAATACTCTCAGATCAAAAAACGGTGGTAAAAAAATTACACTATTTCGTTGTGTAGCGCTATTGTGAAATTAATTAAACCAATTATTTAACTCAATCACAAAATTGTTTCACTATCCCCGCTGTAAAAATTAATATTATACGATATCTTCTAAGAAATTTCTCAGAAAAAAATTGCAAGAGTTTAGTTTATGCTTAATTTGTTAACGAATTTGTCTATTTTCGCTTTGCACGGATGCACAGTTTATTACTCTTTCTTCATATCCTGTTATTGCTACTCCGAAGTGAGTGAAATCCATCAATCGTAAAAAACGGAAATGTGCCTTCCTCTGCCGAAAACGACATCCTAAAATTCACTCATTCGGCAAGATAGGTTCAAAATTATATATACCTTTCAACCACTTCCATTTCACGCCAAATTAATGTCGTGAGATGTCTGGAGAATGCCAACCTTAAACCTTTTTAACACAGACGCGCGATGTGATGTTGCGATGACCTTCCACGTTTAATTTCTTGCGATTTGATGTAATGATACACTTGCATATTAGACGTTTTGTATTAAAAAAAATTCTTTTTCTCAGACTTGAATGGGTTTAAATTTAATGATGGAATATATTATATAAATACAGTCGAACCTCTATATTGCGAATTTTTCTGTATAGTGAACTTTTTCCTGGAACCAAGAACACATTTCACGATTTTCTTCGTAAAATAACCTCTTAGTAGCGAAGTGTATTTTCTATATAACGAACTTCTCTTATAATTGAATTTTTCCTCCCTAGCTAAAAGTATTTCTGGACATTTCAAGTTATTCTATCTTTTAACACATTTTATGGTGGTCATAAATCTTGAACGGTTTTATTAGGTGCGTAATTCACAGAGAGCAATAGAATTCTGGGCGTTTTATCCAAGAAGTGTAACGTTTAATCCGCGCGCATTGTCCAGTTTACTAGAAACATCTTCGATATCCCCTTTCACCCTCACTAGAGTTGTCTCTTGTCCCCGTATCCTTGAACTAGTCTCCTTTCATTTGTAGTGTTAATCAGTCGTACTGATAAATTCGTTTCTTGTAGGGGGGGGCTCGAAAATGTCAAGACGTGCTTAAGCATAAAAAAGAAAATCCAATTATTCAGCAAGTGATAAAGGCATCAAGAAACTTTCCTTGCAGTTTTCCTTTTCTTTTTTTGATATGCGAGATTTATAAAATTTATATTAATTTACAAATAGGTGTGAATAATTTCTTTTTTTTTAATATATAGTGTTTATGAATTAAAAATTTGTTTCATTTGGTATATCAAGAAAATTGAAAAGGAACCTCTATAACGAATTTTCCATATAAGGAATTTTTCCCCCGGGATTTAGTGGCTTCGTTATGTAGTTCGACTTAATAATAATCCGACTTTGGATAAATATATGTATATTTGAAAGCTGGAATAAAAAGACTATGAGAATAAGATCGTTACACATATTTTATAAACAATTTGATGTAAATGATAATTGTAGGAAACTATTGTTTAACTAGGTTTCCTTCTTAGCTTGCTTAAAAAAGAAAATGTGCCCTAGCACAATACGAAATATTTTTGGAACAAAACTCTTCAATATTTTTATCTCATAGCGAATTTAAACTTTTAAAATTTTCGCGGTACACTTCGATTATGATGGTTAAAAACAGTTCACAAATTCTCTCTCGGTAGTTTCTCATCTAATTCAGATGTCATCCAGATATATGCCCAATATAATAGTTCCAGGAAAACTTTTTTTGAGATACGTACAATACATCTTAATCTTAAATTACAGTTTTATAGAGTTAATACCATTTTTTCTCTCTAGTTGAAACATTTTTATTTTAATTCCTCATCTTATCTTTTCTATCCACAGTAAAATTTTTTGTTTTCTCTAGAAGTATTCTTTTTTATCTGTGTCCGTATTTTTTGGGAACTACTTTATCTTTGATTAACTTCGTTGAGGCTCAAAGTACCCATTTTGACATGAAGCTTTAAGATTAGTGTCCTCTCAATTGTCGCCCTTCGTCACTTAGTCGTAGTTTACAATTGAGGTCCCTCTTCTATTAGTCCTCGTGCAGTTTTGATGTGTGTGTGCGACTGACTTAAATAAGCAATTCGTGAATCACTTGTTCCTAAAATAATTTTATGTATGTGTGATTTTTAATACATTTGAACTTCCTTATAACGAATCTCTATATTACGAACCTTTTTCTGTAACCAAGAACATTTTACTATTTTCTTCGTAAAATAACCTCCAAATAGCGTAGTGCATTTTCTATTTTACGAACTTTTTCTCTTGTGACGCTATTTTTTCTCTTTATCTTTAGAATATTTTTTATTTTATTTTATAATCTATTAAAATAAAAAATAGCACGTTTTATGGTGATCAATTTTCTTGAACTGTTTTTACAAGGTGCCTAACTAACCTAAAGCTATGGAATTGTGCCGTATTTTTTTCAAACAAAAAACTGAAATAGAATGTCCAGGTTTTATCAGTAATTAAATTTAAGGACGTATGTGGTAGTGTATGCTTTAAATTACGGGTTATAAAATAATGTATGTTTAAAATTACATCTTGGCTTAAAATTAGAAGACTGTTATTAAAAAGTTCATTAATTTTAATACAAAAAATTATTTTTTCCAAGTTGAAAATATAAAGTATTCCTGGATAAGGTCCTCCCCCTCATGTTTTTCCTGCATATTTCTTTTTGATGGAGAGGGATATATAAAATGAATGAATATTAATTTTTTCAAAAAAATAAATAAATAAACGTGAATAATTCTTTTTTAAAAACAATATACATTGTTTATGAATTTAAAATTTGTTTTCTAGCTTCTGAAGTATATTAAAAGATGAATGACTATTTAACGGATTTTCCACACAACGAATTTTTTTATAGCATTTAGTTTGAAAATCACAGCTCTATAGCAAAATTTATTCAAACCAAATCTTATGTTCTTCATGTTCAATTTCTGGAAAAAAAATCAGCATGACGTTATACCTAAGAGAAAAAAAGTGCTTTGAATCGAGCCTTCCCAAGCGACTCCCAAAAATTTCCCAAGTGGGAATTTTTACATTGGCTTTTTGTTGATAGAAATTTTCTTTTTTGTGAACATTACTGTAAGATTCTAATAGGTGGTGAATTTGTGCTGTTGAAGAAGTTCAAATTTTACCGCATAAATTTTAATTTGGAGACATTTCTTATTTATTTTCTAGTCTAAATATATGCTTAAAATACGGAAATTCTATGAAATTATACTGTACATTTGATTGAAATTATTTCCTCAAAACTGGCAATCAACAGTTCAAACATAATGAATAATATAAACTGTTTTTGTTTAAGTTAGACTTATCATTTATACTTAATTTCTAATGATAGTGAACTAGTCGTTTTTAAGATTATAATGCAAGATAAATCCGGGGCATGACTACATGGAGACTTCACTTTTCCCTAAATATCCTGTCCAAATCACGTGTAAAATAATTCCTAATTTAAATGCCATTTTTTTTAGTAATGGCAAAATGTACTTTTCTGCACCTTCTCATCTGCAAGGTAATATGGGATTAAGAGCATTTTTGGTTACAAAGGAAGAAAAAGGGAAATTATTTCACGATTTTCTATTGATGAAAGGTTTTTTAAAATTTTAAATTATACAACTTTAATTTTTTTGTCCTTTTCTCCCATATTTCTTCACGAAGAGATAAAACGGTTAAGACAACTAAAATGATACCACATTTTTTTAAAGAGGAGACTTAAATGTGTCATTATCAATGAGAAGTTTTAATACAGGGGTGGCCAACCCGCGGCACGTGTGCCACACTGTGGCACGGCTGAGTTGTAACAATGACACACGAAGACTTATTAAAAAATTAAAATCTTTAAAAAAAGATAGCAAAAAATTTTTTTTTTAAAAATGTGGTTATTTTAGACAATCAATTTATTTTAAATACTTTAAATTGAATTACAATAAAAAATTATAATGTAGAAAATACTCCATTGTTGTGTACGTTGACTTTCCAAGGAGGAAATTTCTACTTAGGAAATTTTGTTATTTGAGAGAGCGTGTTTCAAAATATTTGAAAGAAAACAAACTGCCCAGTGAGTGTTTGCCACTCAAGAGTGAAGACGGGCTTTGGAATTAAGCTTTTCCTACCGATACTATGGAAACCTTAAATAATTTAAATTTAACTTTACAGGGGAAATATTGTATTTTCCGTACCCTAATTGATCATAAATCTTATTTTGTGAACAAACTTTCGCTTT
The DNA here is from genome assembly GCA_019973975.1 of Trichonephila clavata. Classification (NCBI taxonomy): domain Eukaryota; kingdom Metazoa; phylum Arthropoda; class Arachnida; order Araneae; family Nephilidae; genus Trichonephila; species Trichonephila clavata. Next base: position 10,138 of record BMAO01009923.1, on the reverse strand, counting down.
TTTGTCCCGATTTTGGAGAAAAGATTAACACATTTCACATTAATGCAAGAGCTTTCTACCAAAGTTAATAATGCTCCAAGTCATGATAAATTATTTAAAAATTTAATATCCATTTTGCAGGATTCATCTAGTGCTAGGTTTGATGATTTTCAATATGATAAAAAAAGCTACCTTTTCATACATCTTTTTTCATAATTTCTCTACAAGATGTTAATTTTTATCCACCTGAAAGCCAAATCGGAATTGCTGACCTTCTGCATTATACTGCGCTGAAAAACAAATATATATATAAGAGGAACTTATTTCAACTACAAGGGATACGGATTGAGTTGAATTTTGGAAAGTTGCACCAACAATCAATTTTCCAAATTTACATGATTTGTGGCTGTCTGATATTGTAGGGTTTAGACCAACATGTTAGTGAAAAAATCTTTCTATTATAAACATAATAAAATCGAAATATCGCTCAAAAGTAACTAATACAACATAATTTTGTTAGAGCATCTTCGAGAACTAATCGTAATTAGAGATGACTTTGCATAAGGGGACTACAAATTCAAAAAACACTAAGAAAGTACTATTTAATAATTATTTAGAATTAAATGTTTAAAGAGTTACTCATTTTTATTTTATACCTAAGTAAAGTGATTGAACCTGCAAAAAGTTTGTTAACAATGAAACCTAAGTTTGTACTTTTGTCTTATTTATATTTTTCAATTGTCACTACTTAGACTTGCGTTTAAAAAAAGCATGCTATTTGCGTAAAAATTCCATAATAAGCGTATAAGTAAAATGTTTTCATTTTTTGGTTTGTTGGAAAGTGGCACGGGGGGGGGGGAATAACTTTTATATTATCGTATAGTGGTACTCTTTTCAAAAAGGTTGCCCACCCCTGTTTTAATAGATAGCTAGTTATTGTGTCCTTTCCAGATTGAAAATAAAGCAAAGCTTGATAAACACGTCACATGATTAAAATTCGTGAGCTTATTTACTATTTCTTCCTGAATGCTTTTTTAGTTTTATTTAAATTTGTCATTGGTGACAAGACAAAGATAAAAAGTTGAACTAGAACGTATTTGAATTACGTATTTGGTGAAAGCAATATGTCATTCACAATAGATGCGAAAAATTGTTTCAATTATGTTCAATGAATAAGTTTGGTAAGCTTTTTAAAATATTTCCGCGTGTTATGCCCCCTTCCCCCCAAAAGTCTTGGCGAAAAATTGTAAAAACATTGTCATTTTATTTATAAAGTAGTTGAATTATACTGTCGGTTAACGTTTAGATCTATATATTTTGTTGGTGTGCGCATTTTAATTTGTAAATTTACTTATTGTTTTTTTTAATGCTTAGTGTTAAAATTTCGCATACTTTTTGGCATAAATTATATCTTTGGGTTGGAATATAAGAAAATATTTCGTGTGTATATAATTTTTTCCTATTCAAAAATATCCACACTCACAGCAGATTAGTAGTGTATTAAAAAAGCTATAGAGAATTTTACTGAACATTTTGTATATAGGTAAAAAATGGCAATGAAATTATTCACATTATACATATAGAGAATTAAATATATATGTTGCTGTTATGCCACCTGATCGACAGGAACAACAGATCAAGCTCCTCGAAATTCATCGCGGGTAAGAGCTAGAATTTTACGCCTGTCGTTAGCCTTAGCTTTGAGCACCACTAGTACGATTTTGCTCGGTTCCACCCCAATTTTGAGGGTCCTAAGGGAAATATATATTTAATTTTATGAAATTTTAGGGATTACTGTGATTGTTATGTTTATATTTAAAATTATCAGAATATCGCTTAGATGTTTGAAATACCATTCATTGAAAAGCATTAATATTTTTGTAAAAACAATAGTTAAAATTGATACTCTCGTGTAATTTAAATTAAATCAGTCTAAAAATAGACGAAACGTTTTGACATTAATTTGAAATATTTTGTCTTTGTATGTGCCTTTGTCAGGGCGCATTTTTTTTATTTGTGGACAAAAATTTGTGTATCATAAATGAGGGTCTTAGGTAGATGTTTTTTTGTGTGCAGAATTTGAGTATTGATTCCCTATGTGTTTAATGTGGCCATGGTAACCTAGTGGTCATGAACTTGCAGCCGGCGTTGTCGAGTCCTGATTTCTAGTCCTGGTGCCGGTTAAGACCCGCTGTGTAGAGGAGCTGATGCACACAAATCTGTGTGGATGCTCAAAATTCTCCCGTTCGCGTGGTGTGGAAGTAGGTGAGGGGATGCCAGCTCGGGTATCGTCCTCATCACATGACCTGGGCTCAAAATTACGAGAACCCCTTTTTGCCCTTGTGTTGCTTTTAGTGCAACGTTAATAAACTCTCATCTTATGTGTTTAGCAATGTCTGAAATAAAGAAATGCTTCTATATTTTGCATTAATTGAATTTTACATAGTTTGACATGACTAAAATTGCTTTTTGAAAAAATTGAGTTTTACACAATCTTGAAAAGTTGTTCTTGCTATATTCTTATTGTTTCATTTTTCTTTGTATATTGTTGACTTTGTCGATAAATTCTTATTTATAATTCGCCGAATTTATCATTGATTTCTTCCTTTCAACTAAATGTTTCAAACTGTTTTCTTTGTGATTTTTAAAACTTTGAACATTTGCTTTATTCGTAGAATTTGTTCTTTTTTGTACTTTGAAAGTGCTTTTTCGTGACATTTTGAAATGTGCTTGACAAGTGGGCCAGTGATTGCTATCTTCCGAAATATTAATATCTATTTATTACCCCTTGTATACACGTCAATTTCTCCGAAACTCCGCTATTTTTCTTTCTCAACTATCCCGTCACGTTGTAACTAACGTTTCTCGGCGCGTAAATTCCGTGTCATTCTGAATACACGCAATGCGCATGCTCCAAAACTCTTCATTTTAATACACGAGTAGGAGAAAAGCGCCTGACCTTGCACTCAAATAGCACTTGGCGCTTTATTCGCCAATTACTCTCGCCAATATTTTCATCTGGTCAAACCATTGGGAACATGAGTGTTTCTCTCTCGCAGAGAATGGAATTCTAACCCATTATGTTAGCGGTCTTAGAAGGAGGGTTTACTTCAACGGAACTAACTTGAGCTGTGTTTACTTCTGTGTGTGGCTTGTCATAAACTTTCTGTAATTCACTGTTCGGTTCGTTGACCTACGAATTCTTCTATCGATCGTATGGAAGTGGAATATTATTTAAATTTTATTTTATCCTTGCATCGTTTAGTTTACTTTCTGTGATGGATATTTAATTTGTTTCCAGATGTGCGGATCCGAGAGATTTAAGAGGTAAGTTCATGTATAATTGCAGAAAAAAATATATATTTCCGCGTTCGTATTTTTTCTCCCTAACTCAGCTGACCGGTGTGATTATTGGAATCGTGTCTAGACTGTATGCATGTATGGCTTTGTTTTCTTATGAAGTGTGTGACAACGCTTGTGTTGTCGGTCAAGTACCTTTTTCAGATGTTCTTGCAATTCAAATTATTTTCCAGTGTTTACATTGTTACATGTTGTGGTTGTGGTACAGTAATGTTTCCTTCGTATTGCTTGTAGTTGTTTTGCACTTTTATATTCATTGTATTTTAATCTAGCTTATTTGAGTGCATTGGTTGTTATGCCACTCTGTTATTAAAATTATTCTAAGAAAAATTAATTTGATCGAATTTTTTTAAAATGTGAAATAGAAAATTTTTTCTGGGAAGAACGTAAGTTTAATGTTTGTGTTCGGATTTAAATGAGTGACATCAATAGTAATTCTACTTTGAAAATTTTAGAATTTATTAAAAAACATCTCTCACAGTATTATAAAACTTCTTTGTAAGAGGAAATGAAAAGTAATTTCCCTTCCAGCCTCATGCTGCAAAGATAATTCTGTCTCTTAAATCCTCATATGCCGAGGTATTGATTTTACTAGATTGATGTGCTAATTATGATTTTTATTTCTTCTGATTGCTAAATTTGATCTATGTATTTTGTTCAAATGCTTGAGTGAATTTGTTGTTTACTCAAGCAAATTCAAAATTTCCCATTGTAAAGTTTTTGTTAGTTTTGGTCCTCTTCACTCCTTTTTTGTTCTACATTATTTAGATCAATATTTTGAAGTTCTAAGTTTTTTCCCTTGCTAGAGGGAAGTCGAGTTAGAATTATCACGACGTAAAATGATCCTTTTAATGAAGATTCGGCAGATAATTCCATGGAGAAATTATGATTGAAACTCTAATGTTAATTTTCCTTATTTGGAAAAAAAAAAACTTTGTTTTTCCTGTGTTTTGTATGTATAACTTAGTAAAATATAAGATTTTTTATTAAACATAGCTTTTGTTAATACATAGATTGTTGGAATGTCCAAAGCTGTTTGAATTGTCAGATTTTTTTATAGAAATTTATAAAACATATTTTGAATAATAACGAGAATTTAATCTTATTGAATTAATCCCTGATTAATTATGTAAATGTTTTGTTTTTCTTTTGACATTAGAAGATCGCGTAAATTATTAATATTATAGAGCCGTCAATTATGTTGTTTTGATGTCCAAAATCAACTAACTTGATTCTCATTTCTCGCCGTAACCAATAGAAATGGACATAAATATAACTGTTGAGAAAAATTGAAACCATATGCATTAGAAAATAAAGAGCAAACCTCGTATATAATTTAGTAATTTGAAACAAATGGTAAATTCATTTCTTCTCTTTCGATTCGTGAAAACAACTTTTCTTGTTTGTAAATGCCTTTGCTGAAATTAATGTATTTTTTTTGTCGGTAAACAACCACTTAAAAAGCGTGGAATTTGGAAGAGATTTTGGTGACTCAAGTTCCACCGTTGTCAAGTGTTCCTCCATAAAAATGATTTATTGTTATTGTGATAAGTGGATATATATATTCGCATCAAAAGCACGTTTTCCTTGAATAAAACGTATTTCAAACCCATATTCTTTGTTTCTTAATTAATAATTTCGCATTTTGTAAGGGGTAAAAAGCTGTGTTTAAAAACAAATCCCTTCGCAGTTACGCGTTATGTTCTTTTTTTTTTTAAATTGATGAAATAAGGAACTACGTTTTGGATCTGTTAAAATAAATATTTGTGTTTTCGCTCTAGATTTATGGGTGTTATGTGATGCATGATTATATTTACTTAAGATTATGTTTTACTGGTGTTTGTCGTATTCACTCTTTTATTACAATTGCGAAATCTGTTGAAGAAAATTTAAAAGGTTGCACGATGAGCAAAATATTTCAATATTTATTACTGAAATTTACCCAAATTTCCTTATTTTTGATTTTAACATTTTATTTTTCCTTAATTCTTTTGACTTCGGTTGAACTGTGCTGCTCTTGCTCTGATTTGTAATAGATTCTCTAGATTTTCTTATAGTAACCCAGCTCTCAAATTCTGTCAGCCAATCACAGAGCTCTTTCATCAACATTTCACCTAATATTGTTCTGGAATCTTATCTCTCTTAAAATATCAGACTTCTTTGTTGCTCCTGGATTAGCCAAGTTTCGCCTTGCCCACTTCACTGATAGTGATCTAAAAATTATACTTTTAATAGCTTTTAAAAGCTACAAAAACAAACAAGTTTTTATCGAAATCCCCCCCAGTTTTATCTCTTAACTGTAATATTTCAACTTTGAGTACTGTTAGCGTGCACCATTGTTTTTTAAATCGAGCAAAATTGATTATGTTAAGGTGTATAAACGATACAGTTTTGATAAATTACTCGTGTTTTGTACGCATTTGTAAAATAATGTTGCAGAAAATACGAAAAATGTATTTTTTTCCCCCAGTGTTTTCGTTATTAAAAAAATTTGATACTCGTTCTGTGTGAGCTATAAAAATCGAACTATCGTATTTATCTTTTTATAATATAAATTGAAGCTTACAAGTTGTAAGTGCTCTAAAATTGTAGAATATAGAAAGTTATTCTGTAGTTTCTTGTACAGAAATTTAAAAATTTCTTTGGTATTCGTTTATTTACGTTTTAATAATCTTCAGATAAATTAACTCAATTTTCTTTTTATAATTCATTATTTACTTCTCTCAAAATGGCGGAAGTAAGAATGTGTACAGTGGATTATTTCTTATTTGGGAAGAAAAGAATTTTGAATTAAAAAAAAATATTAAGAAATTATTTAACATTCTTTTCAATATTCACCTAAAGCAGGGGTGGTCATTAAGTCGACCGATAGATCGCCAAAACATTTTGGGGTGACAACCTGAAGATAAACAGAGAGTAATTATACTGAAATATTTAAGATTAGCTGACAGTGTGCATACTAAGTCTTCTACTGACTATAACTATGAGTACTAATTTTTGATGAAAATGTTTTATTAATGTTTTTTTGAATTGTATGATGATAAATGCATCATTTGATATTATTATATATGACTCTCTTATTATTAATATGTTAGTGTCTTGCGTTTTACTTTAAACGTGGTTTTAAAAGTGATTTTTTTAATGTTAGTTATATAGTATATATTACATATTTATTACCGTATTCATACCGTATATATTCCGTATTTATAATTATTACTTCATCACACCTACACCATTGGAAGGACCGCAACACCTTGAAAAGGTTAGGAATAGCCCGGATAAGTCTGCCCACCCCTGATCTAAAGTATAGTTTAAGTAGGGAGGCAGAAGAAACACACACATAGATAAAAGAAGCATTTTACATTGTACCTTTGTCTATATATTAGTGTTCATTTTAGCAGTTAATGCAAGAATGCCCACCCTTCCAATAAAGGATTTGCCCACAGTACATTTTCGCATTATCTGCGTGGCAGAAATTGACTACAGAATAGTTAATTTTTTTTGAATTCTTAATAAGTTTTTATAAGCATTGCAGCTTGTTTAACAGGTGATGGGCTTAAACTAGTTTTTGTTAAAACCTTTTGTGGAGTAACGAGGCATTGCCGCGTATTTAACGAAATGTTTTCAAGGTCCTTTCTTGGAGTTGTGTGGAAGCTAGAAAACCAGTTCAAAGTATTGTCTGCATTTCATTTCGATTCGTGAATGGGTTCATCGCATTGTTTCAGTGAGATTTTTAAATAAACAAGACTCAGTAAATCTATCCTTTAAAATTTTCTAATGGATCCTTTAGCTTGATCTTTTTGGACCTTGAATGAACCATAACGCTTCGTCTACAAATGCTATGAAGTGTTGTTGAACATGAAGCAGTTTAATATGCTTGTGTTAATAAAACTTAAAATTGTTCAGTTTATTTAAATTTGTTATTTTTGTGCTGATGAAGGTGTTTTAAAAATACACTTTGATGTAATCATTCGGATATTCTTCATTGTGGAGGGCCTAGGTTTTTCGATGGCCATGTTGGTTAGCTGCATGGATGGTTAGTCTTAATTCTAATTCCAGTAAGATTTTCGTAACGAGAAAAGGCGGCTGGTCCATGTAAAATAAAACGGCCTTTTTAAGTCCTGCCGCAATGTGGATATTAGTGAATTCAGATGACTGTACGGTTATCTTTTGAGAGTTCTTTCGTCAAAATCCCTCATGTAATCCTATAATGGCATACATTAAAACCAATTAACAATTCATTTTGGAATTTGTTTGCCTACTATAAGAAAGTATACTTTTTGAATTCAAATGATTACTATATTCAGACAACCTATTGATATTACTTTGATTTTCATGAGGAAGCAGTTTGCTGTGAGAAGGTAAAAATACAAATTGCCATAAGTACTTAAATTATAATTTTTTTAAAAAAGATAGTTATTTGCACATAACTTGCTGACATTTTAATACATTGTTCAGGCTACACAAATTCTCAGTTTTGAAAAAACAAAAAAACAAAAACAAAAAAACTGAATTTTTTTTATTTTTTAAAAAAATTCTTTGATTTGTGAAATGAGATGAAATTTCGACAATTTCATTCCAGTTTACTTGATGAATAATTCTCTCTTAAATTATGTATTCGGGTTAAAAAGAAATTTAACATCAGTTATAACCTTAATATGGATAGCAATTTAAATTCTTATCCATTGCAGTTCAGTTAAATTTTTTTTTTGAAATCCGGTTTGAAAAGTTTGAAATTAAAATAGAAATGACGAATTTGTGTGAAACGATTCCGAAAACAAATTGTCAATTATCCTACCTGAAACCAACTCTGAGGCCACATCGTGCTTTTCGTCTCTTTTTGTTTTTGTTTCAGCCTACGCGGAAGGAGCTTTTTAAAAGAAAAGTACCATAAAATGTGCTTTTGAACTGAAAAATATGGAGCGAGACTAAAGCCATTAACTTGTTTCTTGAGAGAGTGTTACACTTTCCTACTTTCACTGCAAATTGATGGCTTATTTCTCATGCATTAGCTGGCTCTAGTGATCGGATCGGTACCCAAATTTTAATTCTTGCTTTTGTTTTTGCGTCTATTCATGCATGTTACCTGTCTGTTGTGCACTTCTTTTGGAATTGTTTTTAATTCTATGGAACGGGATTTTAGTTTTGTTTTTGTTTTTTGGAAGCGCATTTGTGTGTGTGTAGCTTGGTATGGTAGTTTCTGATGGGAAGTTTATGTACTATTTAGAATAACATTTATTTGTAAAAAAAAAGTTGCTTGTGAATAGTAAAAATGTGTTGCGTGTTTCATAAAAATAAGATTGACCTCTCGCATTTTAGAATTCTTAAGAGGTGCAATATATATGTATTCATAGTTTGGCATTTTTTGAAATTTTAAGTAGACTTTTGAGTATCTTTAAATTTATCAGAATGAAATGCATTTCTGATTAAAAAAACGTACTCAAACCTCACTTTTTTGCAAAATGCATGTATCATTGCCTGAAATTTAAATATTTCTATTTTGATGATTCATTTTTTTAAAAGGACTAGTTGTATTCCGTCTAAGTATTATATATAAATTTGAATCCGTATGTGTTCGTTTTGATAAAGAGATTATGAGCTGATCCAAGCGGATAGTGTTTCATAAAATATCATGTTTTATTCGTGAAGATTTAATATGTAATTTGTATTTAACTTGTGAAATATTTGATGTAAACTTTGGCAATCTTAAGGAATGGAATAATGAAAACTTTTCTTTAGTTAAGTGAAATAATTATAACGTAGTGATCTGATTATGGTTTATTTGGTTTTAAATGACTAGATTTTTCCGACGATTTATGTGAAATGATTTCTGATTTTCATGTGTCTCATTCAGTTAGGTTTTAAAAGTTCTTGTATGTATCGGCTCGTATAGATATCATCATTGTTATCTAAAAATTGGGTACGTTTCCTTTTCGCAGGCGATAAAGTCACCAAAAATGATGCCACTGACGCCAAATGCAATATTCCAGCTGGTAACCTTTTACCACCACATTTTTCTAAACAAGTCGCTGGTCTTTTCATTTTTTTAATGTGTATGTTGTGTGTTGTCACCAATAAAGCCAGCTTGGCGAGATTTGCGCCGGCAAAACTGAAAAGTACCGAAAATTGTTTGAAATTCCTATACCATTAACACACGTTCTATAGTAACGTTAGTTCAACGATAAAGGAAATATTTCAATGATTAGCCGATGAGAATTTTTAGACTTAAATTTTCAGTGAGCTGCGGTGAATTGATTTTTCCTATACCCTCGATACCAAGAAAAAATTTGAAATTACTCTTTTAGTAATCGCAGCTTTGTAATTTATATAATATTTCGTGATATTTTTAACTATCATGCTGATGTATCGCAGTAATATGTGCATAATAAAAGCTGCAAATTAATTACGTAAAGACGAAACTTTTTTGAACGAATATTCATAGAGCATAAATTTCTTGGGGGGGGGGGAGGGAAACTATTGTCTTTTATTTTTTCCGCTTGTTTGAATGAATTAAACAAATGTAAACATTTGTGAACTTTTTTACTAATGAAGATTAAATAATGTACCTACAAACTATTAATTGCGGAAAAAATCAGGAATTTATATGAATTTAATAAAGGCTTAAGAAAGGGTGGTAGCGTATCGCGCAATTCAAGCTACTGGTCCAGGGTTGAAACCCCGGCTGGCAAGGTCAACTCAGCCTTTCATCCCTTCAATGGGTCTTTAAAGCTTGCTTGGGAACTAAACACTGAGGGCTTTCTCGTCAGACTAACCATCCGACAGGAACATCTGCTTATGC
>BMAO01009922.1:0-115336 GCA_019973975.1 Trichonephila clavata | reverse complement strand
TAAAAATGGTTTTTTGTTATGAGTACCGTATATACTTTAAGTGCATTAAGTAAAAAGCTGCTAATTTGAAATTACAAACAGACACTTCAATTTTATTTATTTATATAGATATAGATTGGGATTATAATAACTATTGTTTAAATGTGACTAAAAATGTAAATAAAAAAAAAGAAAAGATTAAAACTTACCGTAAAACTTATCAATTTTTTGTTTCTTGCGTTGCTTTTTACTTATGAAGCCTTGATTTATTATTTTTAAAGTGCATCCGAAACAGCCGATGCTCTACTTAACTGAACAGTGAGATAACTATCATAAAAAAAATTATGGCACGTGTCAGCGTATTATCATGTGCGCGTAACACTGGTATGTCTCATGAAGAGCATCGGTCGCCAGTAACCAAAACAAAGACTTCATTAGCTCAGCTTGGCGTTCAATCTGGCGTTCATCTTGGCATTAAGTTTCACGTTCACCCGTATAGTTTCCGTTCCGTAAGAATACGGGAATAAAATATAGCCTATGTTACTCCCGTTAATGTAGCTTTCCATTAGTGAAAGAATTTTAAAATCGCACCAGCCGTTTCCGAGATTAGCCGGAACAAACAGACAGGAAGACAGACAGACAGACAAAAATTTTAAAAATTGGTTTTTTGTTATGAGTACCGTAAATACTTTTAGTGCATTAAGTAAAAAGCTGCTAATTTGAAATTACAAACAGACACTTCAATTTTATTTATTTGTATAGATTAAATGCAACAGAAAAGCATATAAATGTAATATTGCACAAAATGTACCTTTGGTAATACATTCCTTTTAAAGGAATCGTATTTATTTGTCATCTTTAATGACTAATCACTCCATTGATTTCTTTTTAATAAGAGTGATACAGTACCGGGTTAATTTTAATCCATTTAGACCAGGCATGCCAAACACGCGGTCCGCCAATACATAGGTTGCAGCCCGCGGAGACATTTTACAAAATTTTAAATATCAATCTTTTAGGGTTTTTTTAAAAAAAAAAAAATTGCAGCGTATTAACCTGAAATTTATTTTTGTTTTAAAAAAATCCTATTTAATTATAGAAATAGCCCTTAAATGAAAATTATTTTTAATATTTTTTATTAATATTTTTTCATTTAGTTTTACTGTATTAAATGCCTTCTTAAAGGCATTTATGAATGTTATTTGTTGCAGGTCGCACTACGATTCATCGTGTGTGCGACTTTTATTTCTTTTTATTTCTCCAATCAGCGAGAGACGAATAGCGTGGCGTCAGAAGCAGTTGAATTTAAAAACCCCGCAAAAATGTAGTGTTTACTCAATCGTTTGTGAAGGAAAAGTGTATTTTGGTTTTTCTTTACATCAAACTAAAAAGTTATTTAATAAATACATAATCAAACTTCAAGAAGAGAGTATGAAAGATGAACTGAAGACGATACCATAATTTTCAAGGAAAACGGGAACAGCAATATTTTTATGCTCAAATCAAGGATAAAATATTGTCCCTCACATGTAAAAACTGTAATTCAGTTGTTAAGGATTTAATTTAAGGCACTCGTCACAAATCAAAAATCAAACTATGATAAATGTGTTGCGAATCTTTGAGAAGACGAGTTGTCAGAATTGAAATGGCTCTTAAAAAATGGGGGGGGGGATGTGTTCACTAATTTGTTGAGTGAGAGTGAATACAAACTTTGCACTGTTCAGCAACGCGAGGGCGTTTGGCAACGGATCATCGTCAAGTGAAAAGAATGATACTTGAGCTCCCACCCCTCTCTTAACTTCCATACCACACCAACGGGAGCCTCGACAAATTAAACGCGCGTGCATCGACTTTAACGGTACAAGGCTTAACCTCATATTTATTAATGACTTGAGTCCGTTACCTTGACCACTAGGCAACCGCAGCCAGCTAAATTTGTTGAAGACAGTACAACTGTGCAGTAAAAACTAGTTATGTATTATCACTTTTAATCGTCAGCGATCGAAACCATTTACTGAACAAGAATTTTTTGTGAACGCTTAATTAAAGCGGAGGAATTACCGTATTTACTCTAATCTAAGCCGCACTTTTCCCCCAATGTTAATGTGCTAAAAATCGGGGTGGCTTAGAATCGAAGGGGAAAAATTTGTTGGATGGCGTATTTAGAGCAATTACGGGTTTATGTATGTAATTAAATGTTTATAATAAAGATAAAATATATATTATTACTAATTCTTCACTTCTTATTAGTTCTAGTTTTAAATTTATTTTAATTTCACAAAATTTGATATCGTTAAAACATTTTACACTATTTTAATTTTTCACAAAAACTTGTAAAGAATTTGGGGTGGGACTTGGATTCCAAAAAAAAAAAAAAACCGGTATTATGTCCACAAATAAACAAATTCTAAAGGTGTTAGTCGAAATTCTGTAACCAGCAGTGGTGATAAAATAGTCGAGATTTATAGTCGAGTCGAGTCATATTATGCATAATATGTATTTTTGATGCACTTAAAGAAGTTTTGAGATGAAATGTTGCTTGGAAAAGTTGGTTAGTTTTGCAACTGATAGTGCACCTATCATAACCAGTATTACTAAAGGAGTTGAAGATTAAAAGAATCAAGCCAACAGCATGATAATAATAATTTTAAATATTTTCATTGCATTATTCCATAGCAAGTACTGTTCTTGGGCAGTACGTATATTTATTAGACATTTTTTAAAATAGTCAGTGAAATTGTAAACTATATCCAAGTATGTAGACTTTAGTATCGTCGATTTGCTTCATTTCTGGAAGATATAGAATGAATTTATCGGTCAACCATATTGTGCGAAAGTTCAATGGATTTCGAGTCATAAAGAGTTAAAACGATCTTTTAAATTGCTGGAGGAAATCATTATTATCTTGGAAACAAAAAATTATGAATGTACTGAATTAAAAGATGAGACAAAATGAAGGAAGAAAAAAAGGCTCAATTAAAAGATGAACTTGTAATATCAACTTTAAGACCCTGGCTTTCTCAGTTGATATTACAAATCAACTTAACTTAAGCTTCAAGGCAAAAATTCTTTTGTTACGATATTATTCGATATATTAACGCTTTCAAACAAAAATTATAACACACAAATTATTACAAACAGAAAGATAAAACTTGTCTTACTTCGAAAGCTTTCAAAATCCACTGATTAAATCACTTAAATTAAAATTTACAGAATATTCCCACCAAATTAAATTGTTAAAAATGGAATTCGATCGAATATTTTCTGATTTAAAAAAAATGAATTACTATTTCGTTTCTTAATTTCACCTCTATCTGTCGATAGTGAAGCTGTTGATGAAAACTTACAAGTGGGACTAATTGAAATCTATTGTGATTCTTTGCTGAAGCAAAAATGTTTAGAGAAGCTGAAACTTTCTCTCTAGATTTTTATATATACTCATCTGTAGATCGGTTTATTTTAAAATGTTATCATTTGTTACACGTATAATGAATGGCTATATTTGAAAGCATTTATTTATGCGAGAAACTTTTTTCTTTAATGAAAAGTAACGAAAATTCTCAGAGAGGTCAAGATGAAAGAATCAATATTTATCATCATTTTTAAAAAAATTACATCAACTAGACTTGTTTAACCAAATTTTGATCACTTGCTTTGAGAAAAAAAAAGATGTCAAATATCTTCTAAAAGTAATATTAAATTGTATTTCGTATTATAACTTTTATTTTTGTTTTTTTATAAAACAGTATAAAACATGTATATTTTAAAAAATAAACAAAAATATTAAACAATTATGTGTGTATAATATATAATACATTGGGTTTTATATAAAAAAATTTAATCATTCTAAAAATCATGTTTTATTAATTTTTTGAACATTGAAAACATGCGGCCCTCAACTTTATATAAAATAGCTCATGTGGCCCGTGATATCAAATGAGTTTGACATGCCTGATTTAGACCATAGGTTCTCAACGTGGGTGATAACGCCCCCTTGTGGGCGTTTGAGCCTTTCATGGGGGCAGTAAAAGACCCAGAGAAAATGAGGTGGCGTTGAGATGGCACGGAGGGGCTTGGACCGATAAACCAAATATAGTCTTAAAAAAAAGACTAAAAAAGCACGCTGATTATATACCAACAAAAGTAAACTTTAATTCTTTTTATCTTATATTGATTTATGTATTTAAATCATTTCTATATTAAATGTACGAAAATTCACATATTTGGGAGGTGGATGAAAAACTTAATCTTACATTGCATTCAGATCCATCTACATTAAATTGAATCATATAGTGTATTTTTAATGGACTAAATTCATGTGACGTCATAATTATAATTTTAAACCACGTGTTTTTAGCCAATCAAGTTCAAAAACACACGTGACGTCATAGTTACGATAAATGCAATTATCTATTTTCAGCAAATCAGTTCATGCATTTCGTTGTTGCCAAATTACGCTTTTTACAGAAACTTTTTTTTAAAAAAAATTAATATTTGTCACTTTATTTAAAAAAAAACAAGACTTTTTTTTCTTTAATTTTAAAATCTTTTTGCAGAAATTTCTTTTTATAACTCTCGAGCATCTTTACCCAACTATGCAATTTGAAATTTTACCTAAGTTTTACAAATAGAATAAAAAGCACGAGCTACTTTATTGTTCGTTTTGAATTCAATGTAGAACACGTGTTTATATTATCATGTGACCGTCATGAATTTAGTCCATTTCTGTAGTGCACGTGTTGCCTTTGTGAGCAGTAGGAAAAATGTTTCGTCCACTGCATTTCATTACGTATATTATGCAAAAAACAATGAAATATTTTTACTAGGAATTAACATGCGATTCTTTAAAGGCTGCAACTGTCAATTTATATTTATTTTGAAAGCAATGGTTTATTATGAATTACTTTGTATCTTCAAAACCCCTGCTTGTCTTTATAACACGTAAACTAAAACTTTTATACCATTCTTTTAAGTGAAGAAGAAATTCAATAGCGTTTCAATTCCAACAATATCCCTTCTATGACTAAAATATATAATATTACACATTTAAATATATGTGTGGCAATAGCTATTTCAGATTTCCAAATAAAAAAATTGGTGCTTTAGAAACAAACAAATTAAAAAATATATTCTATTAATATTTTTTAAAATTTAACTCTTGTTTTCACAGCGTCTTATGTACACTCTTATTTCTCAAGAATGGGAGGGAGCTGTATCAAAATATTCAGAAGAAAAGGGGTCGGTATCGAAATATTCACTAGAAAAGGGGGCGCCAGTTGAATAAAGGTTGGGAATCTATGATTTAGACAATCATGTGAAGAATATGACGACACATCAAAGGAGTCGGCTGTATCTGAATTTTTATCCTATAACACGATACAAAAAAAATGTCTATTGCCATCAGCCAGTGTACAGATAACACCGATTATGCATCATGTATTAGTTAAAATATGTATAGATTATCAACAACAAAAAAAGCCGTATTATTATAACATGCTGGATAAATTTTGAATGAAGTTTTAATGCTGAGTTAACTGTAATTTTTCAGTTACATTTACTTGCTGTGAAAACTAAATTTAAGGGATTATTGATATATTTCAACAATTTAATACTTTAAATGTCATGTTATATAATTTTTCAATAGTATTGGCAGTTAGTTTAAGTATTAATGTCAACAGCATTGGCTAAGATGATTCGACGACACAGAATTAAAATCGAGATTATAGTAATCCACATATGTCATGGACTTCAGGAATACTTGTCTTGAGCAAATACTTAAGTCTGGTGATGGATTTATATACGATAAAGCAAATGTTGCCTTGATTATAAGACAATTTAATCCTATTAGAATTTTAATGTAGTAATTTATTTCTGAGTGTTTAGAAAATATGTATTGCGGAATAACGAAAGTGATTGCACGTAAGAAGCTCGCTAATTTTTCTTATTTGTGATTTTCGATGAAATTAACGGTTCACATGAAGGAAAGAAGTGGAGGGGGATTAAAAAGTAATCTTTCAAATCTGAGTTTTAATACCTGTTGTATTCGTTTTAAGTTCAAATTGTGTGTGTTCTATCTTATCTAAAAAATAATAATAATTGTAGCTTTTTAGAAAACCGAGAATAATCTCATTAACTAAACTCAAACTTTTTTCACTTGTTAACCTCTTTTCATACCATTTCTATGAATTGTACCCTGAGTTTTTAAAGTAACTTATATTAATAATATATTTGCTTTTTGCAATGTAAAATAGTAAATAATATGAATAGGAGTTAGGAATATGCATATAATTATATCCCTTCCATAAAATATATATACTACAAATTCAATTATTCAATGTTTGTTTTATTGAAACATGGACAAATTTATATTAATCTGTAATAAAAATGGTTTATAGTGTTTATGAATTTAACGTTAACTATAATTGCACAAAAACAACACTTTATAATTAACAGTATTAATTATAAAGCGTTAATTCATAATTAATGGTTTATTACTCACGCAAAATTCTTTGCAAAAGTTTCTTTGTATCTTTAAAATTTACCTTACGGAATTCACATTCCGCCGATTGAGGGGAAATAAAAATCTGATCTCCAAACCTCATTCATACCGATCGATCAATCGGCGTTCGTTAATAGTCGCTAAATCGGGAAAATAATGCTTTGTCCTTTTTAGATACCTGTAGAAGTTACGCTCTCGTGGAGTAAGATTTCCACCTCTCAGTAACTTTTTTCCAGCTATGTCCTCCCACACCGTGCAGGAAAGCTTTCGACTTTAGTGGTGCAATGTGACGAAAGTGAGCTTGCTATTCTCGTCCTTATTCATGTCATTTTAGGTTGTCATACGCAAGTAGAAGCGGCGGTCTTGTATAACAATCACGCAGTGCTGTGTGCCCTGCGCAGTTGGCGGCGAACGTTGTTTTTGCATTATTTAGACGGATATATTATGCTTGACCTTTTTGATGAGCTAAGAGTAAAATTCTGCCGTCTCAGCTACTGTCGAATTTAGTGATTACGTAATTTTTAAATCTGGTATTGATTCTAGAATTGTTTGTGTGTGGTCTGGTTAAATTTACTGTGTTTATAAATAATTATTTTATTATTGTAGTTAAAATAATTTATCTTCATACTGATGGTGAGAGAAAACTAGTTTTTTTAATGACATTGTACTAGATAACATTTTTTTAATGTAATTCACGTGAAGTACTTAAATTTGTCATGTGATCTTGTTTAAAATTTACCATCAATTTTTCTCTTGAATTTTTATATTTCTTTAAGGCTGTCTACGCCCAAACTGAAAGGGGGGGGGGGATTCGATCTTGATTTGAGACACAATTCCTGAGAGAAAATCGTTTCAGCTTTCATATAAATGTATTACATAGTACTCGTAAAATTGAGAAACATATAAAAGATGCAATTTTTCATTTGAAGACATAAAATTTAAAACTCATTTAGCGTTGCAGTTGGGAAGAGTGAATTATGGAATATATTTTACACCAAAAAAAAATGAATTAACTTGTATACAAAGGAGTATTATAAAAAATACACTGTATTTCCACCCCTCCAAAGTGAGGTACACGTATCCGAGAGAGAGTGATACTTTCGTGCGAAAAGGCACGCGAAAGAAGCTCATTATATGTTTAATTAGAGTATTTTTTTATAATTTTCATTTAAAGTGTTCGTGGTCAAAACATTTAGACCATTGCTTTAAAGGATAGCGAAGGTAAAATATAAGATTAATATGTTCGAGTTTTTTTTACACTTTTTTTCAATAATAATTTTATCCTTCAGGAGACCTATTCATTACCATTACTTGGAGATAGTTTTTAAAGGAGAAAATTCTGGCGTAAAACAAAAGGAA
Organism: Trichonephila clavata; assembly: GCA_019973975.1. Lineage (NCBI taxonomy): Eukaryota > Metazoa > Arthropoda > Arachnida > Araneae > Nephilidae > Trichonephila > Trichonephila clavata. Next base: position 107,499 of record BMAO01009922.1, on the reverse strand, counting down.
ATGAACAGTATTAACCCCACAACATACAAATGAAACAGAATTTAATGCACACTTTCCCTTTCTCGATTGCGGCTTTCCAGTATTGTGAAAAGAGGAGAGGACCTAAGCATTTGAAACAAAACGAAATAGAAGCATGATTCTGGGCAGTCAGTTTCTGCTGCAGATAGTTCTTGACGTCTCAGAGACGTCAAAGTCTACAATGATACATTGAAAGAACTTGGGCCTTTCAAACGTCAATGGGTTAAAATATACTGCTTTCTGAAAGGCCCTGGCCAAAATATAATTTAGAATATTCTTTTCTACCGTTATTACGGATATGATCTGTTCTGCTTTGAATTTAAATTCAACAAAAAATATTTTAAATCACCTTGATAATATAAATGTGTTGTGGAAGTTTCTCGAGAGACTTTTCCAAGACACAAAGTGAACGACGTTGGGGAAATATCAAGCAGTCCCCCTCCCCTCTCTATTGTAAGAATAATGCTTTGCGATAGCGTGAGAAAAACGAAATAATACGTGCTTTGAAAGCAAAATACAATTTTTTGAATTAAAGTTTTTTTGCTTTCAATCTTCAGATATTTAACGAAGTGCTTTGTATGCTTTTCCCATCTTTACGTGTACTGAGACATTATTTCCCTTTACTCTTTTTTCTTTTAAAAATGATTAAATAATCTGAATGCAGAGCTGCATTCTTTTACGGATTCCTGATCTACTATTGTATCTGAAAAATCTAATGGAAAAAATTATGCAAAATTAAACTTCTCTTTCTAAATGTGTGCATAACGGTAAGACTACTTAAATATTTTAGTTTGGACCACATTTAGTCTCAGATGAAAATAAAGACTAAATAAAGAAATAGGGGTTAAAAAAACATACAATATCGTTATAAAATAAAGCTATTTTTCTTCTTGTTTTAATATTTACATCGAAGCATTTAAGAAGGCGAAGGTGATTTGTTAGACTAATTTAACTTTGTAGCAGGATAATTATAGAAATTTTAAAATTTGTTTTTCATTAAATGTTATTCGATGTTTTCCCCCCTGATGGGCTGCGCATTGGCGACTAAGCCTTTGCAGACACATCAAATCCCAAATGGGAGTCATTTCATAGTAGCACCAGCTAGTGACGGCTCTCGCTTGCAAATTTTGACGCTTGAATTAATTTTAAGTATAGCTCTCGTAGGATGCTTGGCGGTAAAATAAAATATGTGCTACATTTATGCATGCATGAAAAGCCAGGTCATGTATGTTTAATTGGCGAATGTGCATGAAATATATCAATGCATGAAAATGTGAAAAAAAGAATTCTAGTCTTGAACCCGAACCCCCGAAGAGGCGGGCCCCGATTTCGACAGGGGCCTCGTAACTAAGGGACTTACACGAATTTACACAAGCAAAGACCACCTGTCGATAGCATGGATTGAATTGCGTCTACGTATTTAATTTCGGGGCTCTGGGGTCAAAGAGGGACCCCAGGTCTTACCATGTTTTTATTCACTCGCTTTCTTGTTTGTCTGTCCGGGTGGAATTTTGTATTTAATTTTAAATTAACTTCCCGATGAGGCAGGGATTTGAAATTTGGTCTGTAGTTCAGAGTGGATGACAATGCATGAAAATGGTTATAAAAACATGGTAAATAAAAAGAAGTTATTAAGAAAATTATTATTAAGTCTAAATATACCGTACATATAGACATTTCATATATTAAGAAAAATATTTATAGTATTTGACAGATCCTTCCAGAAGTAATTCTGTGTTACGATTAGGTAACTTGTTGAAGAGTGAAAATTGAGTTTAAGTCCTCACAGTTTGATATTTCAATGCATATATTGTTGAACTTTGCCCTTTCTTTTTTTTTTTTCGCGCGCGTAATGGTTTTTATAAATATATTTTAAACGTATTGTATATTTTAGATTAATACCCAAAATCATCAATGGTGGCATCGCTGGCATTATTGGTGTGACATGTGTCTTTCCTATCGATCTAGTGAAAACGAGGCTGCAGAACCAGCAAGTCGGACCACAAGGCCAAAAAATGTACTCGTCCATGTAAGTTCATTATTCATTTTTTAAAAATTTTGTTTTTCTCATTAGTATTAAGTTGTCCAATTTTTTAAAATTTTCCACTATCCAGATTTTTTAAAATTACTAATTTCATTCATATACTGTTCAAAAGAGAGAAATGAATATTTTTTTAAATACTAATAAACTAACAATACTGATTACATTTTTTTTAGTCATTATTCCTTGTCATTACAAAGTCTTATAAAAGAATGTCAGTAGTGTTTCCATTTTTATAAAACGTTCTTCATAATGGGTGGAAACAGGGACGTCTTAAGGCATGAACCAACTGGGCCCGGGCCTCGTTGTTAATGGAGGCCTCGTCTCGTTCGATAAGAATTTCCGCTTGTATTCTTCAAAAACTGCGAATTTCGGAAGATATATCAATTGGCTACATGTGATGACCGTCGTCCACGTACAGGCCTAGACCTACCACCATACACCATTATTACTCATTCAGTCAAAAGGCGGCAGTTGGTCGAACTGGTATCTGTGATGTAAATTAGGTACATTTGTTTCGGGTTATTGTTTGTACGAGTGTTTGGCAATATATGCCGTGTATTCTTTACTTTTAAGAGTCATAGGTAGGGCCTATATTTGTGTACGGGCCCAGGGCCTACTTTTGAGTAGGGGCCCAGGGCCTCAAGAAGTCTTAAGACATCCCTGGGTGGAAATGCTTTTCTTTTTACCATAACTGATAACATTAACATTTTGTGTCTTGCTTCAATTTCTAGATTTTATATTGTTTTCCTTTTTTCAAATATTATTTCATGTGTCAGACCACAACATAATTAAAAATAGCCAGTTCTCCTTATTAAAGAATTAAATTGTTTATCAGAGATGTTTAAATTTCTTCATATCTTGTTTTAATTAAGTAAATGAGATTGCGTTCATATATTTATTATTCTGCAATGCTGTATTTTACTTTTTTTTTTGTGAAACTTAACTCAAAATTTTCTTTGATATGTTTCCACTGATTGTGTTTTAATTTCGTCTTGTCCAATTTAGGTTGGAATTCTATATTTTTTCTCCATGTGACTTTTGAATAAAATAATTTTAATCAAGATTATTTTACATGTTTAATGTATCATCAGGAAAGTATTAAAAGAGCAATTCTCATTTGTAATTGCGTGTGTAATTTGTGTTACAGGTTGGACTGTTTCCGTAAAACTTATACAAGGGAAGGGTTCTTTGGCATGTATAGAGGTAAGTTTCACCCTAGTTTCGTTTAAGAAAGCTGAATAAAAATAATTTTAAAAGGATTTCTGTATTTTTGCTGTACTATAATGATTTTTATGAGTAAAATGTATCCATTTTTTAACATCTTACATTTTTAAATAATCTGTAATCAATTTCGAAAAGTAGGTAAAAAATATATGTATTTAGATATGTAAAAAAAATATATATATATATTTATAATATATTTCTCCTTTTTGTACTATCAATTTCAGTGATGTTATAATTAATCTTTATAAGCTGTCATATGAATTGGTTTGAATTAACTTTTATTTTGTAAAACTGATTGCTGTTTTAAACATTTTAATTTAATTAGAACAATAGTTTTTCTCATTGAATTTTTACCTTAACTTGTGTATTAGTGTCACTGCAACAAAATTGGTGCCATGCGAATGGTACCTTGATATCAAAATAACAAAGATTCTAATGTGTTTTATATGAAAAAATTCCAGTCAAATTTTGGTGGAAAATAGTATGATTTGCATGGATACCAATGTGGCTGTGGTGATGCTAATATGCAAGTACCATATTTCTTTGCGTTTCATCTGCACGAGATAGAATTTTAAAACTGAATAAGAAAAATCAATTTTTAGAAGGTATCCTATTTTATTTTTTGATAATCATTCTATGGACATATAGGGTAAAGGTGCAATGACAGATTCTCTTTAATTTGATTGTTATTATTTTAATACCTCAATTTTAAGTATTTGCTAATATATTATCTCATCATTGTTTTTGTTGTTGTCAAACCTAGATTTAAAAGATTTGATTTAGAATTCTTGGACCAATTAAGTTTTCATTTGACTACTTTAGAGTTAACAACCCATTTATTTAATTTATAGGATCAGCAGTTAACATACTTCTAATCACTCCTGAAAAAGCCATTAAACTTGCAGCTAATGATTTCTTCCGTCATCACCTTTCCTCTGGTTCTGGGTAAATTATTTTTTCATTTTTAACATTATTGTGGGTTAATTTCTATGCAATTTTGTACTGTTTGAATCAAAAAATTGTGTACAATATTGTAGCATTAGTTACTAAATGTTACATAAAAAATTATATTGTTAAAAGCTTCACTGGCTACACAACATAGTATTGACAATTACAAACTTTACACTTTAAGAGTAGTTGACTGAATAATATATTTACATAAATATTCATAGAATTACCAATTGTTTTCTTTTAAGATTTCCAGTAGTTAATCTTTTTTTCTCACATGTATTTTAGATTCAAAATAAAAATATTTTAATTTTTAAATGGTATTAGAGGTACAACTCAAATATATATATATATGTATAGTATAATAAAATGAAATAAAGTAAGACAAAATTGTACTACCCACAAAGCTGAAAGATAGAAACCGGATTTTAAGAAACATAACTAGAAAATAAATGGTGGAAATGAATATTGTACTGGATTTGGAAAAAAAAAATGCAGAACAGGAAACAGAGGTAGAACTTTTAAAATGGAAGAAACCAAAAAATCTATGGACTAAAATGGAGACCTATTATGATTTCTAAAGCTGTCGCTGAATGAGGACCAGCAAAATAAGGGTAAAGCTATGCTTTATGGATCCACCTTCCCCCTACAGCAGAAATTTTGTACATAAAACAAAAAGCAGTCCATGCCACTTAGATAGTTTTATTGTAATTAAACTGAGCAAACGATATCATATTGAAATTAATGAATTAAATTGAAAGAAACTCTGAAAGAGTTAAGATAACATAGAATTATATGTAAAAATGAATTTACTTGGGATAGTTGTAATCCAAGCAATTATTGCAAATTTTTTTATAATTACCTTGTTTTAATTCATTATCAGTAACCAAATCATTGTTTCTTTTTATAAAATTTAAAATATTTCTCTAAATAGATAGGTGTAGGTTACTACACCAGAATGGCATTTTTATAATGTTAAAATCAAGAGTATCTTTTACCAAAAATATTACTTATTAGTAGATTATATTCTTAACATTTAATTGAAAGTCTAAAAAGTTTGCTGACTCATTACTGTAATTAGTTTTTAATAACTTCAAATATCGTGGATAATAATTAAAACTAGGGACATAATCTACTATATTACTAAAGATAATTAAATCATCTGTGAATCTAAAAAAATAACAAGATTCGAAACTAATACTATCATGCTCCTAAAAGTGCAAATAAATATTGGCTAAACAGTTACTTGCAGGTCCACCTTGTGGAAGTTTTTAATTTGTTGATAATAAGAGTTATTATTAAAAATATAAGTTTCATTTAATACTAGTTGAATAATAGAAAGATATTTATCATAATTTATTCAAAGAATATTTGTTATAAGCTATTTTGAGAATCTTAACCATGTCTCCTATATCTATGGAGTGAAATAAATCTTCAAAATCATAGGTATGAATAGAGATGATTTTTTTACCTTGCATGTACTTAATAATGTCTATACTATTCTTAACAATTATAGAATTATTAATTTTGTCTAATGTGGATTGAATAATATTTTGTAGCTTCTCTCTTACCAGGATGTGTTATATAAGTTTTAAAACCGTTCATTATAGTTCAAAATTTAATAGCATTTTTATGAAATTTTGGAGTTAGGAAAATGTGAGAATTTAATATCCGAAATACCTAAATCTAGTTTTTTATAAAAAGCAGAAATTCCATTAAAAATTTCTCTATTGCTTGAATTAAATTTTTTTTAAAGCAGTATTATTTTGAAAATGTTTGTTTAGCATATTATAGTGTAAAGCCACTTGCAAATAATTGTATAATTACCTGGAACTTTATCAACATAAACAATAATAAATTTCTTTTGTAGTTCTACAATCTGATGCTTAATATTTTTGTAAATTAAATCACAATCAGTTTTATAGTTAATGTTCAGTAATTCACTTCAGACTTTGCATTTAAATTCATTGAAAGCTACAATAGGAAAAAGGAATTGATTGCTAATTTTGTAATGAAGTTACTAATATCTTTAGAAATTAATTTTTTAATAGCAGTATTATTATTAGAGATCATTAATCTATAACTAGTACCTTTGGACATAATTTCTGTGAGAGTATTATCTTTATATTTAAATTGCCAGTTACGACATTTTTGGGATCATCGTTTATAAATTCAGAATAATCTTTACAATTACAAACAATGTTGTTATTTTGCAAATCATTAATAATATTGTAATTAAAAATTGAGCTACCAATTTTTTTTATTATACTTAAAAGCCTTCTTAACATAAACATTATTGATAGGTAAGCTATGTACATACGTATTAAATATTTTTGAAAAATTAATGTTATTTGATTTTTTTCATGAATAATATGGTTCATAACAGTAGAATTATATATATATATACAAAATAAGAAAAACCTAGGATAATTAGTCAATATAGTGAAAGTATTAGCCACAGTAGTACTATAGCAAACTCCTGGACTTAGGAACCAGGATTGAAGGTTATATATATGTGGGAATCTAACCGAAATTTTCCGAAAAAGTTAGATTCTTCAGATTGCAGGATTTTTATTTGGCGGGGTGTCTTGTCTAGGGGGGGGGGGTTAGGATGTACGGGTTAACTTTGAGAAATAGATTAGACAATATAGATTAAAGAAACTAAATAATTTATTATGAACTATAGGAGAGTATTTACACGGGGAATATTTTACAGAAAGGAAATTAAGACATGCGTGCATTTAAAAATATAGGAACATTTATATAGGAAGGATATATAATTCCTTTTAGGAGGACGTTAAAGATTAAATATATCTCATTATTGGATGTGTAGGTGACTTACCGCCAGTTGTGGCGAAAGGAGCGCGGACGCGCTGATACGATGCTTACTAGTCTATAGTTAGAGGGCCTCTGACGAAACCAAAGCGATTCAGCTTTTTAATAAGCACGATAGATGGCGTTGCTATGGAATGCTTTTTTGACTAACATTGCTGTCCTCTGCAAAGGGATAATCTAACCTTTTACAAAAAAAGAGAAAGTTCTATGGAATATATTACATATATATATTCAGAAATAAACTTGAACTATTGTTTTGAGAAACAGAATAAAAATTAATGCTAAGTATGATTGAAAATGTAACCAATGAGAAATATGACTGAATGTTCAACTCAGTACTTTTTGTTCTACAAAAGATGCACGCTTTGGGAATCCCTAGAATAAGATGCCTTTAATTGTTTTCCTTAGAGTTTATGGAGGGAATAAATTGATAAAAATAACATTTATTAAATGTCTTTTTTAATTAAATTGATGCAAGGGGAGTGCACGATATAGGAAATTCATTTGGGGATGAAACTTTGTGTAATAGGGTGTTCAACCCAAAATGTAGTAGTGCCAAAGGTGTAGTCAATTTGGAGAAAATAGCCTTCGAAGTTCATAATTAGCTTTTATACAATTAAGTTTTATTTTGCTCTACTGGTGCAGTGGCATAGGTGACAGCGTACCTGCATTCCACATGGTCAATCAGGGTTCGAGTCGCCGGATCAGCTTGCTGTTAGTATTGAAATAATTCATTTATTGTATACTATTATTATACTTAATACTAATCAAAATCAATTGGGAATAGTGATTTATACTTCTTTTTGATTTCAACCTCATTTGCTATTTATATTATTTAAGTGGCATTCTGCATCAATTTATAAAAATGTTATATATATTTACATTGTGTTTATATTTTTAAAATCATTTATGATTTTTACCCGCTAAAATAGAAAACTGTCCTTGCAAAGAGAAATGATTGCTGGTGGTTCAGCAGGTTTTTGTCAAATAATTATCACTACTCCAATGGAACTCTTAAAAATACAGCTTCAAGATGCAGGCAGAGTAGGTCAGTATATTTTTGTTTCCAACAACTATAAAATAATTATCATGAAGAAATTAGTTATTTGTTAGAAATTAGTTTTTGTTTTGATTTAATAATTATTTTTGTCATAAATTTTATGTACTCTGGTTAAATAGATCCATCTATTAATTTTTGTTTAAGAATGGGGGAGGTGGGAATTGCTAGCATGCATTACTCTCAAACATAATTTATCTCATCCTATGTATAACAGTGAATGTCTCCCCCCCCCCCTTTTTTTTTTGCTTAATTGTTTTACACTTCTAAGTTGATGTACTTAATGAAAGTATAGTTTGTAATTTTATTCATATTTAATGTAAAAAGATCTTAACAAATTTTACTGTGGAATAGGTCATGTTTGAGTAATTCAGTTGTATTAAAAACTAATTCATACATAAAAAAAATTGTATAATATAACAGTTTTATTTCGTTCATTAAAAGCATACCTTCAATATCTGTCAAAGCAAGTGCCAATTTTATCTTAATAAATCTTTGAGAAAAAAGAAAGGAAAAAGGGGAAGCATAAAATAGACTAAATAAGAATCTTTTTTTTTTTTCTTCGGAGAGGGAAAAGGGACGCATTTAGATAGCATACTGAACAAGCAATAATTACATTGTTGAATTTTTGCTTTTAAGGAATATTTATAAAATAAATTTTCATTAAATATTTAAAAACTTATTTTCAGCTGCAAGAGGACCAGGTGGAGGTGGAACAATTGCTGCAACTTCAGCAACTTCCATAGCCCTGCAGCTGTTACGTACCAGAGGTATTTCTGGACTGTATAAAGGAACTGCAGCTACTATGTTGAGGGATGTCACATTCTCTGTTGTGTATTTCCCCTTATTTGCCCGCCTAAATGCATTGGGTCCTCGAAAAAAAGATGGTAGTGGAGAGGCAGTATTCTGGACATCATTCCTATCTGGCTGTGTAGCTGGCTCTACCGCAGCATTTACAGTTAATCCATTTGATGGTATTTTCATTCGTTTTAAATTTTATATTTCTTTTTATAAGTTAAAAAGTATTGTTTTTTAGATTGTATTTAACTATACTGAATTATAAAATCTGCAGCTTTTTATTTTAAGAGACTAAGCATAATTAATTTTTGGAACCTAGATGTGTATTCATTATAGTAATTATTTGATGGAAAATCTTAATATACATAAATTTGGACTGAAATGAGTAAAGATAGATATTTTTAATTAAATAACTAAATTTTGCTAAAGTATATGAATGTATATTTGTAGCTTCTTTTAGGAATGTTAAGTTATTAGCAATGAGTATTTTTCCTAAGGAAAGCCAATGTTAAGTATTTTCTGAATTTCTCAGAATGAAATACAGTAGAGCATCGTTTATCTGAATGTTTATTATTCGCGGAGCGTCAAATGTCCGGACCAAAGTCTGGGTACGTTTTCGAAGAGTGCAATGCTCAGCAGTTGTATCGTGCAAGACCAAAAGGGATGGGAAAACCCAAGGTGAGGGATATTTGAGGAATTTCAGTTGTTTGATTTAGTAAACATTTGCGCGGAATGTTAGGTCAGTTGGTTTCCAGAAAACAACAGTTTCCATTTATAGAAACTTGTTTCCTTTATAGGAAACAAGTTTTGCAGAGAGATTACTTTTGACAGAAAATGATGAAGAAAGTGTTGCTGCTTTTGTTAAAAAGCTCAATATGAAGGACGCCTGCTACATGTTAGCCAAAGCGTGGGACTCGTTTAAAAGACAGAGCCTAGAAAATGCATGGAATAAGCTGTGGCCAGATTTAGAAGGCGAAAAAAACTTCAATGACGACCACAGGGAGGAGATTACTGACTTTGTCCAATCAATCTTAGGATTTCAAGAATGTGATGAAGAAGATATAGAAACCTGGATGGCATGCGATGCAGAGGACTGTGCATTTCAAATGCTAAATGATGACGAGATTGTGATTTCCGTGCAAGAAGAATCCGACCTTGTTGACAATGAAAGGGATGAACACGAGGACAACAGCAACGAACGTAGCAAGAGTCCATCAAATGCTGAAGCGTTTTCTGCGTTAAAGACAGCTATGGAGTAGTACGAACAACAATCAGAGTGCTGTCCTACTCAACTACTGCTGGCTCAAGATAATCAGAAACCTTGCAGCAAAAAATAAGTGATTATTTTTCACAATAAAGGTAAAATTGCGACATTTTGCACCTGTTTTTCTTTTTTTTTTCAAGCATGTTTCCCGCATGTGATGATTTTCAATATTCGTATTGTGTCCAGTTTCATATACTGCATGGATCGCATTCGGTTATCCGAACAATCATGTATCCAAACGGTGTCCTGTCTCAATTGATTCGAATAAGCGATGTTCTACTGTAATATTTTTAATAAAATGGTTTAGATATTTTTCTTTATTTCATAAAAAAAATGCTAGATTTTTTTTAAACCTCTAAATTTGTATTAGCTAAATTGATTGCTGCAATTGATAGAAAAACGGTAGAAGCATTTCTTAAATAGTAGCATCGAGAGATTATTTGTACTTTAAAAAATTATTTTAATGAGAATTGGAAAAATATTTTTGAGTTTTGTCACACACAAATTGAAATGAGCTTTAAAATTTTTTAAAGTTTTCTGAAGATATTTCTTATTATATTTTTCCTTTAATATTTTGGAATTTTTACAATGTGAAATATATATATGAATATAATTTATATATACATTTTGTAGTTCAACATGATTCTAATAATTTAATGTTTTTATATCAATTTTTGTGGTTGTAGATAATAAACCTAAGTGGGTTTTTCTCTTTTAGTTCTTTGTAGTTATTTTTCATGATAATCTTATTTCTTTCCACATTGAAAGTTGCAACTTTCTTCTTTTGCAAATGTTGCTATTCTTATATTTTTCATTTAGATTTTATCTATACTTTGCAGTTGTGAAGACAAGATTACAGCTTCTTCAGAAGGCTAGTGGGGAGATGACATACTCAGGGATACCAGATGCTTTTATGTAAGAGAAAAATGCTTAATTGATTGATTACAATTTTATCAAAATTAAGTATAACAAATGTTGAACATTTTTCAAGCACATTTAGCGATTTATTAAATTTTTCTAACGATTTTTTTTTAAAAAAATTGTTTTAATTTTTATATTTTGATCTAAAAATTCATTAAAACCATTTAAAATAAATTGCTAAATTAAGGTTTTCTTTTGATTTTTTTGAGTATAGACTAAAAATTATTAATTTACTTCATGAACAACCAATTTAATTTATATATTTAATTTCGTATAGTTTAATGGAAGTATTGAATTCCATATAAACATTTATTAGTCTTGTGTGCAATGATCAAGTTAATTTGACTGTGTATAGGGGGCCTACATATATCCTAAAATTTTCAAAGACTTGTATTTTATTTGAAAAATTCTACTTGCACATATGTTGAGGGAGAAAAAAGTTTCTTGATCAAAAATCAGTTAGCTTATAACTATCAAATTAAATATTTTCATGAAGTACTGAAAGTTTGTTTTTGTATTTAACTTGTTTTGTTTTATAAATAATTATGAATTTTAAATAATTTAATTTAATATATATATATAACTGCATTATGTAAAATTCATACCATGTTAATAATGAAAGTCATTATAATTTTTTCAGTAAATAGTAAAGATATTTTAACTGTATAAATTAAAAATTTTATTATCAAACATAAATAAATAACTTACATTTTTTCTTTCTTTTTTAAGTTAAGTGAGAAACTGGGTATCTCTCTCCCAAAGTAATTCTTATCTTATATCTGTACATTAATCTTAAAAATAATTTTTTTATTAAATAAGAGAATGTATTGAAGTTTTAAAAGAAGACTTTTATCAAATGATCAATATTTTTCATAGAAATTTTCCTATATTTTATTTAATGTTTACTTATTTTTATTGTGAAAAAGTTTGACTTTATAATGTGTACATTCCCTTTGCAATAGATTTTGTTAAGAATGAAAAGATTAAATACCATTGAACAGTTCTTTTTTTATTGGTTTACATTTTGTTAAACAGCATTGATGTGTATATATTTTAATGTATCTGTAAGAGTTATAAAATTATGAAGCCTACAACGGTTCCTATATAAACCAGTAACAGCCTCTGGACTGAAGTGATCATTTTGGCCTAGGGGTTGGGTGTTGTGCTTTGAGAAAGGAAGGTGTGCTTGAGAAAGGTAGGAAATTTCCTACATTGGTGACCCTGCTTGAAAAGAAAATAAATGCAAAACCTTCTGATATGTCATAGCTCCATCTACTCGCAACAAGAGCAATCAAAAGTCGTCAGACCCACTTGACGCAACAACTCATGCGTTACACACTCTTGCCATAACAAATATATCGTTCATTCACCTATCCCCCGACTCACTGGTGGGGGAGTAGTGTAGCAGTTCCTATATAAGCCAGTAACCAGCCTCTAGACTGAAGTGATCATTTTGGCCTAGGGGTAAGGCATTGTGCTTTCGGAACGGAAGGTACTGAAAACGAATTTCCTTCAAGCCTGCCTATCTGTGCATTCCAGTACAGTGAGAATTCTATAAAATATCTGTAATATTTAAAACATATTTGTGGTACTTTCAAAGTCGAGGAGTTATTTGTAATATCCATCTTTTTTATATATATACTAGGAAAATCATGAAAAATGAAGGCCCCTTAGCCTTCTTTAAAGGAGCAGGATGCAGAATGATTGTGATTGCTCCTCTTTTTGGAATCGCACAAACTGTTTACTATTTAGGAGTAGCAGAATGGTTACTAGGCAAAAAGAGGAGGTAAATTCTGTCCATATATTAGTGTTAATTTTTCCTTTTGTAGAAATTGTTTCATTATATTTTTCATTACCTTAATTATCAATTGGGAGTGAGTATTCATAAACATTAAATTTTAGATTAGCTTTATTTTTGGCTTATGTAATTTACTGAGCTTATAATATTTTTTTTGAAAGGTTTTGTAACCACCATATAAAGTCCATTTTTTTAAATAATATTCTTTGTTTGTGAGGCATTTTGTAAGTGTGTGCTTGTGTGTGCATGCTATTTCAAACAATTAAATTTAACATTTAACAGTTTTAAGAACATGCTTTCTACTTAAGAGATAAAGTATATTTTGTTATTAATATGTTATTTGCCTAATTATTTACATATTTTACCTCTCAACATATTACTAATCCTCCCTGCAGAGTATTAATATCATTTTTTCCTCATTAATGTTTAACTAATAAAAAAATATTATTTGTGTGTTTTTTTAAATATTTTTTGGGTGCAGAAAATTTGTTTAATTTATTGTATTAAGGTATATTATTACTTAAACAACTTTCAGAGATCAATAGAAGTATTTTTGGTTAAATTTTTTTCTTTCATTTTAGCAAAAAAAGGTTTTTATAAAGATTATTTTAATTTTAAATCTTAAAAACCTGTGTTGTATGTAATTTAGGAAGATGGAAGCATTTATTCAAATGATTTAAAATTTATTTTTTACATTCGCGCAAAAATTTATTTTTGATGTTCGTAGCATTCATTATAATCATAATATATAAATATGCAGAATATTCAATTATTAATTGTTAAATATTTTTCATTAATCTTGAAAACATACAGTATGTGAATAATAAAATTGTGTGTTGAAATAAGAGAGCAAGATTTAACTTTTTAACTCAATTTGTTTAGAGAGGATTATCTTATTTGCTCTGATACAAAGAGATGATTAAACCATCTATTCCCTTTTAATTGGAAGCATTTTAGATTAAATATACTTTTATAGACAAAAAAGCAAAAGTAGAAATCATCTAAAAGTTATGATTAATTCAAAAATAATTATTTCAAGCAATAATGAATGACAAATCTAAGTAATCTGTAGTTCAATGATTTTTATGAGTTCATTATTTATGTATTATCTTGTTGATTAACAAAAATATTTCTACAAACTTAAGTATTGATAAAATATATATTTAATAGCATTTAAATTTTCTGTACCTTTATATCCTTTTAATGCATGATTTGAACATGTTTTATTTATTCCATACTAACATACCCTTTTTTGTACCCTTCCTTGCATGCAGTGATGATTCTGAAAAGTAATGGTAAGAGTTTTTTATATTTATTAAATTTGCTTCTTCTAAAATAGATTTAAATATTTTTTAAAAATATATATACATATTAATTTGTATGTTTTAAGTTGTAAGGTTATTCATAACTTTCTGCGGGGTTTCCAAGCACTGTTGAGAGAAGAATACAGCAAAAAACAAAACAAAACCATGAAAGAGAATTTTTTTTTAAAAAATCAAATTTTACTTATATGTTTTACAGGTATTCTATATGAGAACCCTTGGTCACATGGTATACATCAATGCAATAGTCCCGTTCCTGCTATATTCTACTAAACATGATAATGTTAGTGACAGCACATGTGCATAAAAATTTTTTTTGCATGTTATCCGAAAATTTGGTCTTTTACATAAGATCCAAGAGTTTTTGTATTCCCTTTGTTGTGTGTTGTAGCAGAACTGCATGAAAGGATAATACAAGCTGTCGATAATGTTGATAGTACCATGTCAACTAGAATGAGGCAGGGACTGGACTATTGCATTGAAGTATGTGTGATCAAAGGTTCACATATAGTACACTTGTAAAATATGTTAAACATACGTACTTTTTTGCTGTATTCATTTTAGTTTTTTTTACTAAAGCACTCAGAAACCTTGGAGGGAATTAATAATATCCCTGTATATATGCCAGCTTTACTATGATTGGTAGATGTTTTTGTGTAAAAATGGAAAAATATTTATATGTTAGTGATTGATCAGAAATGTGGGAATTAGTTTTCTGTGTGAATTTGTGCATTTAGTTTTAAAAACCATTTCTTTTTCCTCAATATTTTTTTTCTCATTTTTTATCGACTATAGTTAAGAACTTACAAAGTTAAAAGTATCTATTTTGATGTTGTTTGTATAAATCTAGTTATCTTTTGATCTATAAATTATTACTTTTTAATATTTTAACAGATGTTTGGCACAACTTAGCCAAAATTGGCTCTTGTGCCATAAACCTGTACTCACTCACTCGACACTTTAATTGACTTTTTTAAAGTAATTTTAGTATATGTATGCTCATGTAATCTCTGTAATGAGTTTTTAACAGATTTTCAGTCAGAAGAATAAAAGTATTACACTCTTAGATAAATGGGAAATAGTTACATAACCCAATATACAGTTTTGAGCACTATGTGATGCATATAAAGAGAGGATATTTAAAATAATTAATGTTTGCATTCTAAAAATGATAAATTTAATGGATTTACCAGTATAATTATTTTATCTGTTATTTAAAACACTTAATATTTATATATTTCCATTTTTTATTCACATTATATGTGTTTATATCCAAAGGATATATAAGTAAGCCAATAAAATAATCAAGTCACAAAAATGTGTTTGAATTTTAAAAATGTGACATATTGGATTGGTAAGGATGCAATTTTGGGTTTGAAATAAAAGTGAATTTTTTCTGTAAAAAAGAACAATTTTTAATCATTGTAATATCTTCTATTCTGTATGACATTTTGCATTATTTTTCTTAATCTCATGGTAGCTGTGGTTGCTTTGTGGTCATGATCATAAACCCTGCGGCTAACGTTGTCAAGTCATAAGTCCAGATGCCACTGAAAAACAACCTTGTATAGGGTCTGATGTACATTGATTCTACCATGGTTCAGAACCCTCACATTACGATGGTGCGAAAGTTAGGAGAGGGAGGTTTGGCTTGGGTGTTGTCCTCACTTTACCACAGTTTAAAATTATGAGATCCTTTCCTAATAGCCCTTGCGTTGTTTTATACTGTGGCATTAATAAACACTCACTCACTGGTAACTTTATGATTTCATGCTCATAGAACTTCTAGTTCTTATTAGCAAAAAACTCAACTAGATGTGATTTAAAGTCATCATTAATATCAAATTTTTACCATTTAAAATGTTTTGTGAACTTCAAAATAAGATAAACTAATGTTGCATGGTCATGGTTATATGGGGAATGCAACATCTTTTTCCAGGAAGCACCAATAGTTTCATATGCATTGCTTAAGATTCATCACCGCTTTACCATTACCAAAAAGGACTAATGTTATTGTGGATGATCTATTTTTTGTCACTTGTGATAGTTCATTTTAAAAAAAGTCGATTGCATTAAGTTTGTAATGGGTATTGTAAATATTTATTCTTTGAGTGAGTTTCTTTCAGTTCATGCAGAACCCAAATATCAAGCTTCTTAACAAGTTCACGATATCTTACGTGATATTCAATCTCTGATGTAGTTATCTGATGATTCAATTCAAACATAGCTTTCATTTTGTCATCAGCAGCTTCAGAAGGTCAACCTGAGCATTGGTCATCCTTAATTGGAAAATTCCCAGAACAAATTTTCACCTATTTCTAACATGTATATTCTGTTAAGCAGACAATCAGAACAAAAAATTTCACATCTTTTATGAACCTTGGTTGTGTGTGTGTTTTACCTTTTTGAAAATAATAAAAATAAAACATGTTGAAAATGTTTAATTTTTTACTTTATGTTAAAATTGATTGTAAACCTAAGGTATAAGAAAAATTACATAGAACTTGTTTCTACAGTAACCGAAATGTGTTGACTGCCAGATCTAAAAAAAAGAAGAGAACAGTTGATGAGAAGAGTAACAATATAAATATAACACTATTTATATGCACTGAAATTACTTTCTTGCTAGTTCATTATTTAATAGTATGAAATATTTAATTTCAAATTTTATTAATTTATCTAAAATTATTTTTGTAAAATTTCAATGCTGTATATATATATACATTTTAAATAGATTATATTTTTTAAATTATTATAGGCTTGCTGAGGAGGCTAAGTCATTGGAATTGTCACCAATATCAAGCGTATTCTGTGATGCACCTAATATTGCCGAACACGAGAAAAAAGATATTAATTATTTATCAGAGAAAGATTCATTTGCTGCCAATACTGCTGAAAGATTAGTACAAAAATAACTAAGTGATAGATGTATTATAAACTATTTATTATAACAATATTAATTACAAAACTACAGAAAATTTTTATGACAATGTTCTTATATCAGGTGATCAGTGATGAGTTACTGCTTGCACAAATATTTTAGAATTATGAAATGTTTTCATTTTAATTATTATAAGAAGCATGTGGAGGAATATAATTATAAAGGAAATACATAAATTAGAATAGTAAAGTTTTTACTTTCCAAATAATTTAATTTGTATTCTGAACATTATAACTAAGGTCACTCATCACTGAAATGAACCATTTATGCTACAAATTTATATCTTGTATTCCAAGTTCAGAGATTGAGTCAATATTTTTCGAATTCAGTGTGCAAAACCTGTTGACATTTCTAGCTGTGAAACTGTCATTTTTATCGAGCTTATATCATGCAGAAACTGGGGTTTTCTTTTATGAATTTATAGAGAAACACTGCTAGGAATTCATTGAATGAGTTTTTAACTGGAAAATGAAGCCGTGTTTCATACAGTGGAGATTCGTTTATCAAATACCTTGATATAAGAGCATTAAATTTTAGTATTTGCATTTTTCTGTGTTTACAGAGTAACCTTTTCTATTAAGGTATATATTATTTTACATGTTCCTTTTTTATTTTTTGTTCATTATTTGTGTGTATATTTTTATATTTTTAATTTTTTTTTCTTTTTGCGATTTATCCAGTTCTGTAAAACTTGTGACTATATATAAGGCATTAACAATATTAAGATATTTTTATGTTTCTTTTAAGCAATATTTGCAAATCACCATTTAAAAATTATTAATCTAGTCTGGTTTCATATTTTTACTATATTTGTAAGAATAGAAATTGTACAGTAGAACAATCAGTGTTAAATGTTTTCATTTAAAATGCATCGTATTATATTGCACTTAATAGGATCAAGACCTAGTTACATTTAATGAATTGCTTTAGTTTTGTCATATACATTTGTAACACTAGAAATTTAGATTTTATTCCTATTGATTAGATATTTAAAATCTATATGTGTATTTAATGCATTTTTTTAAAATGAATTAATGATCTGTGTTATTTTTCCTATATATTCCTTCCTTCAATGTTAATAATTTTTATTTTATGTTTTTAATGTTTATAAAGAGTGGGTGTTGGTCTACTAAAATTTTAAAAGAAAATTTTTAAGGATTATAATTATTAACTTATTGAATTGTTATTATTGTATTGATATCTGAAAGAGATTCGCTAGGTGTTTGGACATTCCAATACTATAACTTAGCCCTGATAGAGGTGAATTGTATAGGAATTAATGTGTTTAGAGAACATAATCATTAAAGGCACAATACTCAATTAGCATTAATTGAACAAGTATTTCAGAGAAATTATAAAAACTAAAATGGATTTTCTGACTTGAAAAATAAATTTAAATAAAAAATGTCCATATTCAAATATAAAAATAATGAGAGCCTTATTTTTCATTTCAAATGTGTTATGCCACTGCATTATTTATGGAAATTATTTTTAAATGTTATTTAATAAAATTACAAATTTAGGTTTTCCAGTTATCAGTGGAAAGATAATGTTTAGCCATTACTAAATGTGATAAAAGAGCCAAAAGTGTTCTTACTGTTGTGTAAATTGTTGTATCACTATTTGCATAGTTTAAAAAATAAATATCATCTTAATGTGAGTCATGACTATTTTATTCAATACCAAAAACAATCTATTTCTCTATCTAGTATTTATTTAATCATGCATTTGAATTTGTGTAATCTAATTTCAAAATAAAATAAAATGACATTTAAGGTTTCAAGATTTTTCCAAATCTTTTAACAGGGGGTTTGTGGTTTTTTCAATTGAAAAAAAAATATTAAATGTTAAGGAGCGTGTTCTTGTTTGTCTTCAGGCATATTTTGTGATGCCTGTGATTCTTGTTCAGGAGCTGCTATTTATCATATAATTGAGAAGTCGTTTTTTATCATATGATGAAAAATATTCAAATTGTTGAGTTAAAATTATAAAATCTTGTTTTGAACTTTATTACAAACTTATTCCTAAATTCTTTTGATTCTGATAAGTATTTAGTTTATTACTGATAATTTCAGGGAATTGTCTATTTTATCTATATAGCATTAAAATACACGTTAAATAAATTATCTGATATTATTTAATTAGTTTCATTAAAATGTTTACATTTTTTACGACAAATAAAACAGATTACTATTAAACATTTTAGGATCACTTGCATTATTAAGAGAGATCTCTTGTGTTAACTCGTCTCTTCTTTCTATAACCCTTACAAGAAACAAAACATGCATACAAATGTTGGCCTGTATCGCCATCCATTGGAGAGGATGTAACCCATTGACTAGGGTGTATTTCTATTCCTTTATCATTTAAGATCCTACATATATCATTAAAGTGAATTAATATATTTATTGAAACATTTTTTATACTTGTTCATTATTTACTTGGCTGTTATTGAAAGATGATTTTAAATATTGTGATACATTCTTTGTTTAAGGGGACACAGTACAATTCAATAAACAGGAATTCATAAAAAAATATTTAGCCTTGATTATTCTTAATATATTTTCTATATTCTCAAAAAATTTGAAAACTGATTTTAAATTAAAATCCAGCTCTATGATAACTTTAAGTTTTTATACACATTCCAATGGCAAAAACATTTAAACTTATTTATCTCAGAAAGAAAAAAATAACTAGTTTATCTTCATTTGAAATGCTTAGGCTTTTTTTTCTATTGTACCAAGTGCTTTGATATTTTTTCTACCTGTCATTTGCACATGTAACAAAAGTTAGTATGCATTTCTGAATCAAAGCAATACTTACATTAGTGGGCAAAACTTAAAGAGCTGTTTTTTTGTGTGTGTCATAACTTAATGAGAAGTCATCTGAGAGACATGAAATTCAGAACTGAGACAGCATTTTATACTTAAACAATGACAAAAGCATTGTTGTACAAAAATGAATACAACGCATATAGTGTGGAATCTAACAAAAAAGGCTTTGTTGAATTCAAAGTATCATTACACATGATTTTCTGTCCAAGAGGAAGAATGGCAAGCAGATGTTCCTTAATATTGGATACGCACTTCATTTTCAACACAATTATAGTTGTCCAACATTTATCGAGGTAAAACTGCCCATTCCTCAATCAGCATCAATTTCAGTTGTTGGGTGTTCGCTGGAGAATGTAATCGTGCCGCAAGGAGTTTCCCCAAAGCCACCCGCACAGGTTCTTTGGGATTTAAATCAGGAGAGATCGCTGGCCTACACAATCGAGTGATATCTTCTCTTTTCAGTAGCTGCTGAACATCAGTAGTCCAGTGTGGCCGTCCATTGTCATCCATAAAAACGTAGTCTAGTCCAATAGCACCTCGAAACAGAAGTACTTGGGAGAAGGTCATCTCCTTACTATAGTGATCTATGATTATAGAACCTCTGTTGAAAACGTGGAGCTCAGTCCTCCCGTTCAGCACAATGCTGCTCTAGACGACAACTCCAGGACCACCGTAATGGTCCCTTTCTGTGATGTTACTGAGATGAAACCGTGTCTCAATCTCTCCAAATCAACTGGCTTTGAGAATCGCTTGTGGGACTGAAACGACTTCCCTCTGTAAAGGGAACATGACTCCATTGAGGAGATGTCCAGTTGTGCTCCTTACACTACTCAACGCTGCTGCCGATGGCCAACTTTAAAAGGGATGCAGCTTTTAGGACGACGGGCAGATAAGGCACCTTTGTGAAGGGGTCTAGTCACAGTAAGTCGTGACACTTGTCGTCCTGTTGCAGTACACAGTTGCTGAGCAATGACACTTGCTAAACGGTATTGGGCTCTTTTCTTGTACAGGACGATTTATTAGTCATCCACTGTAGTTGTTTTCTTTGGACGGCCACCACCAACCTCTTAACAGCTGTACCTACGGATTGGAAGACTTTCCAAGCGCTCGAAACTACACTATTATCGATTCCGAGCTCTTCAGCTACACTGGTCAAACTGCACCCCTTCTCCAGCTTTCCGATCATTGTTCCTCGTG
The DNA here is from genome assembly GCA_019973975.1 of Trichonephila clavata. Classification (NCBI taxonomy): domain Eukaryota; kingdom Metazoa; phylum Arthropoda; class Arachnida; order Araneae; family Nephilidae; genus Trichonephila; species Trichonephila clavata. The sequence goes on along the minus strand of BMAO01009922.1, from coordinate 86,298 downwards.
TGAAGTCGTCCAGGTGATTTCTTCTAGCCATTATTTCACGAAAGAACACACTTACAGCAAATGTCTTTAATTGCGTCTCCGTTCTTTCTTTTATGTAGACTTGAGTTTTGCGTACACTCACGTCGCCTTTGACGTTTTGTTCCTGACATTTGCATACGCATCTTTCTACTGAATTTCAAGTTCATCGTACTGATCGCAATAACCCCTTTTGTGCAATTTCATCTATTAAAATTGCTATCTGCTGAAAATTTACATTGTTACTTATGTGTTGCACACCAGTGTATTAAAGAATGTCAAGAATATGATTAAAGTAAATATATATATCTTGTCCCCAAAACAATTGTTTGGCAACAGAAGATAAAGATTATACGCATCACTAAAACTACTTTTCTACACTCAGTGTTCAAAAACATACTCAATTCAACTATCCTGATGCATAATCTTGACGAACTGTGCTCAATAATGAAATATACCACGTATGGAGAGTGACGTGTAACTACAGTTGTAGTTCATCTGATCACAAAAGTATACACGAAAGAGTAAAATGAATTACTTGAATTGTTTTGTTATTTATTGAAATGTCAATCTTTGGCTTGCTTATTGCTCATGGCAATATCAAGTGATCTGATTTGGAATAAGAATTTATATAATATGCAGACATATGACGATTTAAACCTTTCTAGTCCAATGGTAAGTAGATTTAACACCATTTTAAAAAATTTTTTAAATGTTCCTGATAAGCTATTTTATCACTTTTCAATTATTTGGCCATCTATTAATAATTTCATAAAGTTTGAATATAAATAAATAAACTTCTTGACTACAGTTTGCCTTTAAATTTAGATTAAGAGAGGTTAAATCCGCAAATGTCATTTTTTTTCAGCGCACAACCCTTCATTTGTTTTATTTTCTTCCCCCTGTAATTAAATGTATTTCTGGTTATAAACGCAGAATTTGTGAACTTCGTTTATGAACACCGAATTTCAATTACATGTTACTGTAAGTAGCATCTTAAATTATATTTGAGAGTTTAAAGGGGTTTTACTACTGTTAGATAGTTTATAAAAATTTGTGTGTTAATCTTTTTCCAGTTTCCGTCCCGTGATCACAGTTTCGAGTCTCGAATCTGATCTGTGGACGTTCAATCATCTGCAGTTGGCAACACCTTAAATGCAAATGAGGACGTGTTATAAATATACAACTGCAGATGACGAAGAGGTATAGATGTTTTTGTGTTCTAGTGATAGGTCCGAATGATTTTTTCTTTAAATGGAAGTATATTTTTACGTTTACTACAATAGATAGTAACATGTTTTTGATTCTAAATAAACTACTTTTAAAAACCTGATCTCGTAATTGGACCTGCCACCTCTACGACTACTCATTTAAAAAACAACTACCACTCTCGAAATGTCTAATACCTTTTAATTAGCAATGTAACGTACACCCCCGCATCGTGGGAGGGGGGGGATTCAGGAAGACCCTTTTGGATTTGCAATCTTTTGAAGGATCCGGCTTGGAGGCCCAAAACCTGACTTTGCAAGGGGCTCCTAATATTCTCCGTTAGGCCACTAGTTTTAGTTGAAACATTTTTAACACGCTTTTATTAGCTTTACCTGTATGGAATCTTTGAACTCCGGTTTTTACCCACTTTAAAAGATCAATTTTAATTCGAAATTTTATACTCTAGTCAAGGATTGATGACAATACTATAATTTAGTAATTTGTTCCGTTGTCCTGATCAGGATTAACGATTTCTCATTTTCAGATTTGGCGACTAAACGATTAAGTTACAACTCTAAAGCGAAAACGCTCATGGTTAATACAAATATAACAAAAAAAAAAAGTGTTCTTTATTTGTGAAAAAAGGGGAGGACTCGTCAGCAATTTCTTACCATAATATAAACAAATGTCCAGTTTTCCTGAAAATGAAAAAAAAATTGTTTTAATTGCTTGTGTGAAACCCAGATTCTCTTGTCGTAACTGTGCAATGGCGTATCATTCCACAGTTACGACAGCTGTTCATTTTACCAAAAAAGCTGAGAATTGATTCAGAGTTCACCAGATTAAATAATTTTTCACAAACTCTTCGATTCAAAACGTGTATTTTTATGTCTAATTCTGATGCAAGTTTCAGAGAGAGTATTGAGCTCTTTTTAGCGAAAAATATCATTGACTTTTTACACCTTCATCCGCATTAAATATTTCAAGCTTAGCTCGTCCAGGTTTCCTTCAATTGTCTGATCCTACATTTTGCAAACCAGGTCGTATCTACGCACTGATAGGATGTCAATGCGTATTTCAGATTCTAAAAAATGACGCATGTAAGATTAATTCAGCAATGAATAACTTGCTTTGCGCTACATTTTTATACTAAGCATTTCGGAATAGAACTAGTAAGGAACTATAACAATTGATATCGAGCAGCCCACACTTTTGCCACAATGACATTAATTTTCTCGTTAATCATTTTATTCTTAGATTAAGACTTATTTTTTTACTTTTCAGTTCGATTAACTATAAAGGCGTGTTTTTACGTTTATTTTAAGCTACAATTTATTGCTATACTACAGTGGAAATGTATAAATGCAAAAACTAGCTATCAAATTTATTTTTGTCCATCCAAGTTTCCTGGAGGATTCTAGACGTAGATCCAGTTGAAGAAACTGACAGAGAATAAATAATTTAAAGGTGAAGTGTTTTTCATAAGTGGTTTAAAATGATTCTTCTGACCCACAGTAGAGTTACAGGAAAGAGCCAAAGAATTGCTCCAATAATTAGGATTATGGGAGATCAAAGTTTTTCTAGTGATGTTGAATAATGTAGTGTAGACAAGAAAATAGAGAAGGATTGGTCTATAATATAATAAGACAATGAATTTAGATTCCCTTAATATTTGTGTAGATAAGGATGGAATTATGCATTCTGGTTAAACACGAACTGGTATACATAATGACTTTTTAATATTCAGGTTGATTTTCTTACTTTGTGATATCATCCAGTAGGCATTGTTATGCATACTTACCACAAAACTCTCAATCCCAAAAATAATTTATTGCATCACACACATAATAAGTAATAAAAGACCCATTACATTTTAAGAGGAATTATTTGCGTATTCCAGATATACATATATACACTGCTGGGGCCACCGTAAAGGCAACACCCTGAAGGAAGCACGCAAATAACATGAAATTTACAACATGCATTAGCGGAGGTGAGATATGCAAATTATTAGAATTTCAGCGCAGACACACATCACGCACGCCTGTGGTGCCACCTCAAAGCGCTATTTAAGGCTAAGATTTCGACGATTTCAAGTTCGGCAATTGTGTTTTTCTTGTGGTTTTTTTTCTTCAAAAAACGATCAGTTATGTCTCGTAGAAAACAGCGATCAGCTTTTGATTAAGTATCCGAGTTCGACAGAGGAAGGATAGTGGCCTACCGAAGTTGTGGATTATCTTTCAGGGAAATCGGTAGTCATGTTGGACGAAACCAAACAACTGTAATGCGGATAATGTGACCGTTGGATGCAGGAGGGTACGACGTGGTCGATCGCATCCACCTCAGTGCACCACTTCAAGTGAAGACAGGCAAATTGTACGCATGGCAGTGACGAATCGCTCAGTCACATCACGAACCATAGCACAGCACATTAAGTCTGCAACGCATCATTCAGTATCTGCGCGTACCATTCGACTCCGTTTACAGCAGAGTGGTCTGTCCGCAAGACGTCCATTGCTTGGTCTACCCTTGACGCAGAACCACAGACGTCTCCGCCGCCAATGGTCAGTGGCGGATTAAGCGGGTGTCGGACCTGGCGGCCGCCAGGGGGCCCCAGCGCTGGTAGGGACCCCTGGTGAGTGCAAAGGCCAGAGACAAACCAACCACGCCACCTTAGAACAAAAAATGAAAAGAAAAAAATACAATGAAACCCCCGCTAGAAATTTATCGACATGCAAGAGAAATCATAATGGAGAAAAACTTTTGAAAATATTTTTAACAATACCGATATCGAATGCATCAGGTGAATGATCTTTTTTAGTTTTAAAACGTGTTAAAAATAATTTAAGAAGTACTATGGGAGAAATGACAAATTGAACAACATGGCCATATTATATACAGAATAAAATGTTTTGGACAAAATAGATATGGTAAAAATAATTGAGATGAATTTGCCAAAGAGAAATCAAATTGTATAGCAAAACTGTAAGCTCTTAAGTAAGGCTTTTAATATTTTTTTTTATATATACTGTTAAGATTTTTCTTTAGCCGATAAGTTTTATTATATAACTACATTTTATTTTGAGAATTTAAAGTAAGCGACTTTTTTCACTATTTTAGTTTTTCGACTCTTAAGCCCATGGGCCCCAAACCTTTTACCGCCAGGGGCCTCCAACTACCTTAATCCGCCTCTGCCAATGGTGCGATGAAAGAAGGATGTGGGCGGCAGAATGGAATGAAGTTGTCTTTACTGACGAGTCACGCATCTGTCTGCAACACCACGATGGTCGGATTCGAGTCCGGAGACACCGTGGAGAGAGGATGCTGAACAGCTGCGTTATGCACCGCCACACTGGTCCTGCACCGGGTATTATGGTATGGGGCGGTATTGGATATCACTCTCGCACTCCTCTAGTACGCATTGCCGGTACTTTAAACAGCCAGCGCTGCATCTCCGAGGTGTTGGAACCAGTTGTCCTTCCTTACCTTCAGGCCTTGGCCACAGCCATATTTCAACAGGATAATGCGCGACCACACGTGGCACGCATTGTCCAAAGGTTCTTCGTCAATCACCAGATTGAATTGCTTCCCTCGCTGGCTCTCTCTCCGGATATTTCACCGATAGAAAACATGTGGTCCATGGTTGCTCAACGATTGACCCAGATTACACCCCCAGCTGCCACACCAGATCAGCTTTGGCAACGTATTGGAAGCTGCTTGGTCTGCTGTACCCTAAGAACACATCCAAAAGTCTCTTTGAATCAAGGCCGAGGCGTGTGGCAGCAGTGATCTCCAACAATGGCGGCTACTCTGGCTACTAATTCTGGCAGGAACCACACTTCACAGAAGTCTATAAATGTAATCATTTGATACTTGGTCAACATGTTATCTACAAAATAAATTTTGTTGTGCTATCTCCTGTCTTTCTTGGTGTTGCGTTTACGGTGGCCAGCAGTGTATTAGCATAGATGTTGGCCTTAATCGTTTTTTTTTTTAAATACGTCGAACCCACTATTGTTTCTTTTCCTCCCTTATTAATGCTAACAAAATTGCAAAACATTCTTTTCTCTTGCGATCCATACTAAATAAGTCAAAATTAACTAATTAGTGTGTGTTTGCGCAAGCCCAACTGCGCATGCGCATCTATCGAGATGTGTATGAGGAAAAAGTTATGAGTAATTAATAAACGCCAGTCCACAAGAAAACTGTTCCGTGATTGTGTCATGAACAATATGTGTTAGAGACTCTTGAGTCCACTTAAGTGTTAGAGCTATCGAAGTAAATATTGGTCCTTGCGAGGCCAGAGAAGAGCTAATGGATTAACCTATGGATTAAAAAAAAAGACTAAGTGAAAAGCCAAGTGCGGCAAACAGTGATTTGTGTATACAGCCAAGTTCGGCAGCCAGTGATGTGAGGTGAGAGCAATGTTCTTTGAATTTTTGTGAGAATTTTAATTATGTTTTTAATTGCTAAGTTGAAAAAAGACGAGTTAAAACTTGTCGCGGAGGAATTAAAACGAACTGTGCCAGATAATGCAAAAGTTCTTGATTTGAAAATTTTAATTGAAAGTAGTGAAGTGTATAATACACAGAATTAGTTTAAACTATTATTGACTATGCGGTTGAAGAAACGAGAATTAAAAAAATCTGAGAGTAAATTAAATTTAGAATTAGAAAAAATAAAATTAGCACATAAGCGGTCACAGTTAGCACAGTTAGAGAAGCAATTAGAGCTTGCTAATATTCGGAAAGATTTAACACATGATTCTTCACTTTCAACAGTGAGCGCCACCGAAACATGTAACAATATTAGTATCGAAACGTTAATAAAAAGTGTAAAAACATTAACTATCTCTGTACCCTCGCGTGTTGAGTCATATAATTTATTTTTTCAGTCATTAGAGAAAGCATTCAAAACGAAAGAGGTTCTGTGCCGAAATATTGGCCACTCGAGGGCGCTGCTGTGCGCACCTCAGTATCTAAAATGTAAATATTGTTAGTGTGTAACTTGTTTTGTAGAATGTAGGCCGCATGACGGCAAGTTCAGTCATATTAAATATTACTATATTCAAAATTGTGTCTTCGTTGAGCAATATGGACTGATCAATTTCTATGGATACTGCACACTCATTCGTTTCATTCGCTAAGAACATTTCGTTTAGGTTCTTAATTCTTTACAGGTTCACGAAATAGCAAATTCATTTAAATATCTTAGGAGAGAGAGCGAATAACTTAATGATTTATGTGTCAGAGGAAGAATTGCGCAGTTATGAAAAACTAAAAAATTTAGTTTTGAAAGAATTTCAGCCTACACCGCAAGAATGCTATAATAATTTTCGTAAAACTCAAAAATTAAATTCAGAGAGTTATGTTAAATTTGCGTCTAGGTTAAGTGCAACATTTGAGTATTACTGTCGGTTACGAAATGTTAATGAATTTAAGTCAGTATGTGAATTAATTGTTGCGGATAAAATGATGAGCACTCTTGACAGAGAATTATTGACTCACATATTAATGTAAAACAAGGAGAAACATTTTTTAAACCCGACGAGAATGTGATATTTATTTATCTTCTAAAGGTAAATTTAAAAGCGAGTCTAATACATTTTCCAGGTCCTTCACTGGAAATGAAAATAAACGATTTGAGTTCAATAAACATCAGAGATGTAACAGCTCGCGAGTCAGAGAGGAGTTTCGAACGTATTTTTTCTGAAATAAAGAGTGAAAAATGTGTGTTGTGTAAAAATGAAGCACATGCTTTGTGCAATTTTGCCCTCAGTTTAAAGGTTTTTCGATAAATGAAAGAGTAGATTTTGTTAAAAACAATAAAATGTGCTTTAAATGTCTATCCCCAGAATGTTGTGTAAATTAGTGTCGCTCTAGAAATTGCATAATTTGTAAGAAGCCGCATAATAAATTGCTTCATTTTCAAAGAGAAATAAAGGGTATCCCAACTCCCCAAATCGGGCCTCCTTCGGTCCTTGAAGAGAGATCGCAAACGATATCTTTTAATTCTTCTGCCCCTCCGTTCGTTCCTAATTCAAATATAAACAAGCAAGAAATCGTGGCGACTACAGTTAGTCATAACAAAATTAAAAGATGCTTACTGAGCACGTATTAATTAAAGATAAATATTCGAATTGGCATGAATGTAGGTGTTTGTTAGATGGAGGCAGTATGGTTTGTCTTATAACTAACTAGCTGTTACCCGCGACTTCGTTCACGTAGAAATTTACAAAAAAGTGTTTTGTTCAATTCACAGATCTTACGAAAACTTAATAATTCTGTATTCCACGTTAAGAAATACATACACGCTATCTATATATATAAAGGAGAAAAGCAACTCACTCACTGACTGACTGACTAATCACGATATCTCTGGAACTATTCAACCTACATACTTGAAATTTGGTAGACATGTTCCTTTCATAGAGTAGACATCAGCTAAGAACGGGTTTTCCGAAATACGAAACGCAAGGGGCGTTATAAATAATTGTTTCCATGTTTAAACTACTCAATGTACAATTTTGAAATTGGGTTAGCAGATTCCTTTCATACAGTAGAGATCCGCTAAAAAATGAGTTAGGGGAAAATTGTCCCCAAGTGGCGTTGAGGGCGTTATAGATAATTATTTTCATTTTTAGACTATTCGACGCACTGTCTTTAAATTTGATAAATAGATTCCTTTCGTAGAATAATTATCAGTTACAAAACGGGTTTTGTGAAAACAGACTTCTAAGTGGCGTTGCGGGGGATTAAGGGACGTAATAGATAAATATATCCGTTTTTAAACTACTTCACCTACTTGCTTGAAAATTTTTAGGTAAGTTTCTTTCATGGAGTAAATATCCGCTACAAAATGGGTTTTTAAAAAATTGACCCCAAGGGGTGTTGCGGGGGTGGGGGGTTTAAGGGGCGTTATAAATTCCGATTTTTTAACTATTAGACGTACAGTCTTGAAACTTAGTAAGCAGATTCCTCTCATAGGGTAGAGATACGCTACAAAATGGGTTTCGTGAAAATTGCCCCAAGTGGCGTTGCGGGACTTAAGGGGCGTTATAGATAATTATTTCCATTTTTAAACTATTAGACGCACAGTCTTTATATTTGATAAATAGATTTCTTTCATAGAGTAGAGATCAGCTATAAGACGGTTTTGTGAAAACAGACCTCTAAGTGGCGTTGCGGGGGATTAAGTGGCGTAATAGATAAATATTTTCGTTTTTAAACTACCTGACCTACCTGCTTGAAAATTGGTAGGAATGTTTCTTTCATGGAGTATATATCCGTTACAAAACGGGTTTGGGGAAAATTGACCCCCAAGGGGTGTTGCGGGGGGTTAAGGGCAGATATAGATAATTATTTCTATTTTTAAACTATTAGACGCACAGTCTTGAAATTTGGTGAGCAGATTCCTCTCATAGGATAGAGATACACTACAAAATGTGTTTTGTGAAAATAGACCCTAGGTGGCGTTGCGGGGGTTCAAGGGGCGTTATTGATAATTTTTTTTGCATTTTTAATTTATTGGACGCACAAATTTTGCTAAGCAGATTCCTTTCATAGAGTGCAATTCCCCTACAAAATGGGTTTTGTGAAAACAGACACCGAAGTAGCGTTATAGATAATTATCCCCATTTTTAAACTATTAGACGTACAGTCTTGAAATTTGATAAGCAGATTCCTTTCGTAGAGAACCACTACAAAATGGGTTTTGCGAATATCAACTACTAAGTTTAATTTCGGGAGATTAAGAGGCGTAATCGATAAATATTTCCATTTTTAAACTATTTGATCATCCTGCTTGAAAATTGGTAGGCATGTTCCTTTCATGGAATATAACTCCTCTAACAAAGAGTAAAACGAAAATTGACCCCCAAGGATGGTTGCGAGGTGTCAAGAGGAGTTACAGAAAAAAATTCCTGTTTTTAATTGTTAGACCCATATACTTGAAATTTTTTAAGAATGTTTCTTTTGTTGAATAGGGATGCACTAAGAATGTATTTTAAGTAAATCAAGTTCTGCGGAGGGGTGCAGGGGTTACTGGGACGTATTGACACAAAAAAAATCCTTTTTTCGAGCTACAAGGACTATAATAATGAAATTTGGTTTGCATTTTTCTTTTGTTGAATTGAAATCCGCTAAGAGAGGTTATTTTGGAAAACGGCTCTCAACACGGGATTACGGGGATATTGATAGTAAAACTTTTTTTTTTTCTGTTTGATTTAGACTTGAAATTTGGCTTGCATGTTCAATTTACGGAGTAGAGATTCACCGCGAAAATTGGTTTTGCAGGAATCCACTTGGTTTTTGGGTTACGAAAGAGCAAACATCATTCTATACTTCAATTTTAGAGATTTTTAGAAAATACAAATTAGATGAGTTCTGCCCTTTTTATTTATCAACAGGTGACAGTTACAGGTCTAAGTATATTTTTCAATACAATCGAATTCTTAATGTGCTAGGACTTAGATATCAATAATTTATACATATATTTAAGCAGTAAAAATTTATAAAACATCATGAAATATCCAGCGAAGCGGGCGGGTAACAGCTAGTATATATATATATATAGAGAGAGAGAGAGAGTTTAATGTCATTTTTTTACTTTGTGAATCAATGTTTTGTTTTTATATTTTTGTGTTTTTTCTTCTTTTTGGTGTTTATTTTTTTTTATTTTCTTTGTTTTTTGTTAATTTTTGTGTGGTTTTTTTCGTATAAATTTATTGAACATCCTCTCTATATACAGTATTAAATTTATTGAAAAATCTCTTTATATACAATATTTGGTGTACGATTTTCTTGAGCTAAAACAAAAACGCCAGTGGCATTTCTCGCACGTGAACATGCCACGTATAGTTGGCCATGTGAAAAGCAACTCTTAGTTAAATCTATGCCAACTTTGCTTAACGTTTGCCCTTGTGACTTGTTAATTGTCATAGCAAAGCTGACACTTACAGGGAATTGTAGTCTTTTGAATTCAAACGGGAAATTCGATGGTATTATGGGAATTCGTGGTATAAGTACTATGTTAACTTTTCCGCATCCGGATATTATACGACCTTCTATAACGTTTCTTTGCAATGACACTACTCGCAACCTAGTACCATTGCAAAGTTTTGGTGGGTTTAAATTACGGAGTAGTATGATGGGAACGCCAATCTTAAGTTCTAGCTTGTGAGGAGGTAGACCAGGCACAATTATACTGTTTAAAAATTCTGTTGGATAACTAACCGCTTCATCCGGATTGCAAACTGTATTGATGGAAAGGTATGTTTGTGATTCACCAGGAAGCTTATTTAACATGCGCTGATTAAGTGCAGTAACCTGGTCGTTTATAGGTGCTAAAATAGATCTTTCGCACAACCACGAATCTTCTTTTATATTGAGATTGTGAACATCATCATAAATGCTATGTATTAAAGTTTCAGTGTCTGCCACAACCTGACAAAGACCGGTAGGTAGTTCTATATCTTGCGTACAATTAACTTCTCGACACTTTCCTTCTCCAATATCAAGAAGAATTTTGCTAAATTCTGAATCGGCTGAATGTGCTCTCATGTTTTCTTTTAAATGAAGTTTTATACAATGTCTCCAAAGTACTGAACGTTTTAAAGAAGCGTTGATTTCATCCGCTCGTGTACCTTTAGTTACAACTGGCAATATTTGTCTAAAATCTCCAGCGAATAAAAATGTTACTCCACCAAATAATAGAGTATTACCTCTTAGGTCTTGCATTGTTCTGTTCACGGCTTCTATTGAAACTTTGTTTGCCATAGTGCATTCATCCCACACTACAAAGACACAATCTTGTAATACTTTGGCCTTAGGACTATTTTTTGATATGCTGCAGACTGGATTTTCCATACGCTTTAATTCTAGTGGAATTTTGAACATGAAATGAGCTGTTTTCCCCCCAGGAAGTAAAGTTGCAGCTATTCCCGAAGATGCGACTGCTATTGCAATGTTTTTTTCTGAACGTATTTTGACCAATAAAAGATTTATCAAAAATGTCTTACCAGTACCACCTGGGAGCGTCTAAAAAATACACACCACCAGCTTTAGTATTCACACTGTCAGTGAGGAGTCGGTAAATTTGATTTTGTTCACTGTTTAATCTTGGTTCATTCTGATTTATCCAATGTTGAAGTTCAATATAATGGCGAATAGCTCTCATAATTTAGATGCGCTGCTACTTATTCTGGCATCTGTTCATGTGTCGCTCCAGTGATTATCGCCCTCCAGTAAACCAAGAGCAAGGCATGCTGCTTCATATGTAGGATATAAAATACCATTCACGCTTTTGAGAGTTTTGAAAGAAGTTGGTCCCTTGACAACATTTAATAACATCCTTAGATGATAACATTCCCGATTATTAGGATGAATTGTATAAATTCTGCCAAGAGTATGTTAAGAACAATTTGAATTATTTTACAAACAACTACCTACGCAGTTAACTAAATAAAATAACCTAAGAGTAATTTATCAAAATCTGAAATATTTTCATGAATAAAAACCTAACAATGTTTAACATTGATTTCTAATTATTAAACTTAAAGTTCAGCTGTTAAAGTTTAAAACAGCTTAAATATAACGAATTAAAAAAACTCACAATTAAGAAATTAAGAACAATTTGAATTAAGAAAAACAGAGAGGTAGAAAAATGAAAGATACCTTGAAAATTATTATTCTTCGATTACAATATAAATATTAAGCAAATAATAACTATTGTTTAAATGTGACTAAAAATGTAAATAAAAAAAGAAAGGATTAAAACTAACCGTAAAACTTATCAATTTTTTGTTTCTTGCATTGCTTTTTGCTTATGAAGCCTTGATTTATTATTTTTAAAAGTGCATCCGAAACAGCCGATGCTCTACTTAATTGAACAGTGAAATAAAACTATCATAAAAAAAAATTACGGCACGTGTCAGCGTATTATCATGTGCGCGTAACACTATTATGTCTCATGAAGAGCATCGGTTGCCAGTAACCAAAACAACGACTTCATTAGCTCAGCTTGGCGTTCAATTTGGCGTTCATCTTGGCATTCAGTTTCACGTTCACCCGTATAGTTTCCGTTCCCGTAAGAATACGGCAATAAAATATAGCCTATGTTACTCCCCGTTAATGTAGCTTTCCATTACTGAAAGAATTTTTAAAATCGCACCAGCCGTTTCCGAGATTAGCCGGAACAAACAGACAGACATACAAAAATTTTAAAAATTGGTTTTTTGTTATGAGTACCGTATATACTTTTAGTGCATTAAGTAAAAAGCTGCTAATTTGAAATTACAAACAGACACTTCAATTTTATTTATTTGTATAGATGAGTGCGCCAATAAATTACAACTGAAAAGTGAAAAGATTAATACTTTGATCTCATGTTTAAATGATGCATCTATGATTGTTAACGGTTGCGTTAAAACGACAATTTCAAATAAAAATAATACATTCGTGAAGGATTTAAATATGTTAGTAGTTAAGAAAATCACAGATTTTATTCCAAGTAATACGTTTAATACTAGTGTTAATTTTTCTGATATAGTGGAGTTAGCTGATGATCGTTTTAATATTCTAGATAAAATAGACATGTTGTTAGGTGCAGAAATATTTTTTGAACTATCGAGACCGGAAAAATTTAAGATAAAAAATTCAGATCTAATTTTACAAAACACGGTTTTTGGTTACGTTGTAAGTGGTAATGTAGATTCATTTAATAAAACTAAAGTTCATTGCGGTTTAGTTAGGGACGAGGATTTAAATAAAACGCTGCAAAAATTTTGGGAAGTAGAAAATGTGGAGACAGTACAAACAAAAAGTAATAAGGCTAGTTTATGTGAGGAACACTTTATGAAAACACATTCTAGAGACGAGGAGGGACGGGTATATAGTTAAAATGCCCCTTAAGGGTGATCCAAATTGTTTAGGGAATTCCAGGGGCATCGCTCTCAAACGATTAAATGCATTGTGGCTTAGATTGGAAGGGGGTCCACAATATCTTAAATTGTATAGAGAATTCATGCAAGAATATGAACAATTGGGACATATGAAAGAAGTGAAGGTAGAAGAAAATAATTCGAAGATGAGCTATTTCTTACCTCATCAATGGCGTCTATTAGACCCGAAAAAAGTACTACCAAGTTTAGGGTAGTATTTAATGCTTCCAATTCTACAAGTAATGGGTTATCGCTGAATTCAATCCAATATAATGGAGGACTGGTTCAAAATGACCCGTTTCCAATCATGATTAAATTTAGAGAGCATTCTTACGCATTCATGGCAGATGTGAAGATGATGTACCGAATGATACGCATCCAGAAGAGCCAACAGCCGTTGCTCAGAATTTTGTGGAAGGTAAGTCCAGATGATCCGGTGAAAACCTTTGAGATGAAAACCGTGACATATGGCACTGTGAGTGCTCCCTTTTTAGCAACGAGAACTTTGCTGCAGTTATCAAGAGATGAAGAGAAGAGCTTTCCTTTGGCTGCACCTGTTCTTAGAGAGAATTTCTATATGGACGATGTTCTTTGCGGCGCATCGTCTTTGATGGAAGCCAAGGCCTTGAAGAAACAACTTTCCGGCATTTTGGAAAAAGGAGGAATGCAATTGCACAAGTGGGGTTGTAGCCATCCTGAACTAGCTTCAAACATCAGTGGAGATTATGAGTTCGAGAATCCCATCGAGACCAAGACGTTGGGAGTGTCCTGGAAGTCACAAGAGGACTGTTTTGTTTTTAAAAATCAAGATTTTTCATGCAGATTATCTGGAAAGGGATATCCTTTCATCAGTGACTGATAGTGATGAATTTAACTGTGAATTAAAAAGCAATGCAACACACTGTGTTCATTTAAATGTGACAAATTCAACCTTTATAACTGACCTGTCAAATATAAGTAATAAGTACACTAAAATAATTCAAATGTTAAGTTTTATTTTTAGGTTCTTTGGAAATTGCAGAGGAGAAAACAGGAGAGGACCCTTAGACGTCCAGGAGATCAACCGAGTTGAGCTAGTCTTAATTAAGATTGTGCAACTACAGGAGTTTAAAAGAAAATAATAGTGTCTGCAGAAAGTCTACTAAAAGTTTAAATCCTTTTTTAGATAAAGATGGCGTTTTGAGAGCTGGTGGTAGACTTTGTAATAGTGATTTGAACTTTGAATGCAAACTTCCTATAATATTACCTTGTAACCATAAATTAACGAATTAAATTGTAGAATATTTTCACTTAAAACATTTTCATCTAGGTCCACAGGCCTTACTATATCAAGTGCGACAGAGATTTTGGCCTCTTAGAGGACGTAATGCATGTAGAAAAATAGTACATGATTGTTTTGTATGTTTTAAAGTGAACCCTATAACTTGTGAACAAATAATGGGCAATTTGCCTAAAGAAAGAGTTAGGGAAAATTTTCCTTTTTGTTGCAGTGGCGTTGACTTCATTGGTCCTTTTTGGATCAAGAGTAATAAACGGCGTAAATGTAGTTTGTATAAGACATACGTTTCGATTTTTGTGTGTTTTGTCACTAAAGTTGTACATTTTGAATTAGTGTCACATTTAATAACTCAGGCATTTATTGCCTCATTAAAGAGATTTATTGCTAGAAGAGGAAGAACCTCTCTAATATTTTCTGATAATGGTAAAACATTTATAGGAGCTAATGCCGAACTTAAGAGATTGTACAATTTAGTGATAAATCCTGATTCTGAATTGGCTGGTTTCTTAAGTAGGTGAAAATATAAATTAGAAATTTCTCCCTCCCAGAGCACTAAACTTTGGCGGCTTATGGGAAGCTGGCGTAAAGTCGTTTAAATTCCATTTTAAACGTGAGGCAGCCAATTCTAGATTTACTTATGAGGAGTTTCTAACCATTATGACTCAAATTGAGGGAATTTTGAATACCCGTCCTCTCACAGCTTTGTCAACGGATATAGATGATTTGTCGGTTTTTACTCCGGCACACTTTTTGATTGGAAGACCAATTACTTCCATTAGTGAACCAAATATAATGCATATAGAAACTAATAGATTAAACATATATCAGAGATTAACAAAAATTGTGCAGTCTATATGGAAAAGGCGGAGTAATAATTACTTAAGTGATCTCCAGCAGAGATCTAAGTGGAAATTTGAAAAAGACGACGCTAGAGTGGGTGATTTAGTCCTTATTAAAGAGGATAACTTAGCAGTCAATAAATGGCTAATGGGCAGATTGATCGAGGTATTTCCTGGAAAGGATAACAGAATTAGGGTTGTAACGTTCAAGACTCAACATGGGTTAATCAAAAGACCTATTTCTAAAATTTGTATTTTGCCCATGAGAGAATGAATTTCTTTCACTTGTGTTACAATATTTTACTTATTTTTTAAGTTGTAATTAATTATTTAGTATTGTGTGTATTTTTAGTGAATTATTTTTGATTTATAATTATTATAATAGTGTACAATTTTTTTAATTATTGTAAAAATCCATGAAACTTATTGAATGTTGTAACATTGCAATGCCTGCCGGAATGTTTGCGCAAGCCCAACTGCGCATGCCTGAGCTGCGCATGCGCATCTATCGAGATGTGTATGAAGAAGTTATGAGTAATTAATAAACGCCAGTCCACAAGAAAACTGTGTCGTGATTGTGTCATGAACAATATGTGTTAGAGACTCTTGAGTCCACTTAAGTGTTAGAGCTATCGAAGTAAATAGTGTGATTTTCAACTACTATCTTCAGCGTCACCTACTGAGCAGAAATCCACTTCGCGTGTACGAAAAAGCTTTGGTGTGAATGGATAAACGAAAATATCTCTGATTTCTACTTTGATCACGAAGGCGAACGCCTTGGTGTGAATGAGCCTTTAGAGCTACAAAAGAATTCACCGAGATTGACAGGAAATGATACAAAAAATAATCATGAATAAGAAAATAAAATACAGTATTATAATATTTATTTTTAACAAACCCTGCAGAAGAACAGAGGAAGGGGGGGGGGGTTTACAAAATTTCATTAAACTATTGCAGATATGAGTAGATTGCGAAATATTGAACAGGAAAACTAGCTTATTATAACTCATATTATTATAAAAAATAGAATATAACAGGAAGAAATTGTCTGCTGGTGTGGTTTTTTAAGATGTAATAATAAAATATGGTAAGAATTTTCATAGAACTTTAAGTTTATTTTGAATAGCAGTTTATAAAAAAATGAAAAAAATTGAAAATAATATAAATTTTTCCATAAGTAAAATTTGCAACTCTACAAACAACGGAAAGAATTTAGCGGAATTCTCTACAATTTCAAAATTACTTTCAACTGAGTTACTATGATTATAGTTGTGTTTTGCAACCATTTATATTTATATCTTATTTATAGAGAGGTCTGAGGCCCCTGATCCTGCAAGGGTGTTCTTTCAAAATTGGGATAGAACCCAGCAAAATCACACTGCGAGAAACGATGTTCAAAACTGAGAGAAAACAGCTCACTTTTGAATACTTCACATTCTTGAAATAGCTCCGATGCACGCTTACTCAAATCTGAGAATCGCATATTCTCATATTGAGACACAAGTACATTCTCATTTTTGAACCTGTTACGGGATCAAATTTTTGAGAATGAAAGATCGATATGAGTATATAATGCACTCATATTTGAATTTGTTAATGTATCAAATATGAGTTAAAACAATAAAATGAGAGTATGTATAGCATTTATTTTCGGTACTGTTGTATCTAATATGAATTTTTAACAGAAAAATATTTATTAACCCAAATCTTAAGGGATTTAAAAATGTGATACCTGAGTTGTAAATTTTCACTTTCTACATCTTACGTATTATTTTATTTTCATTTCATGAAATTTTTACACTTAACTTCGAAATCAAAATTCATTTTACATTTATTGTGTGTAACAAAAGGTACTCGCATATTATCGCGAAAGTGCCTAAGTTAAAGATAACTCGCCAAATTGGCAGTAACGATTTCGCATGTGTCCTACGCGCTGAATTAGCAACCATGTACTTCGTTTTATATAATGTCGCCAATACGGTGGCGACAATACGCAAGTATCAACAAAAATATTACTTTTCGAAAAAAAAAAATGCAACTATTATTTGATCACAACTGCATGTCTTCGAACTTATACCGCAAATATAAATCTTTGAAAACTGCAAAAATAAATTCGATGTTATCGTTTAACAAATGTGTATGCATTTTGAACTAGTTCCAGAAGCAATTTGATTCATTATTTATATTTATGTTTCTCTCTAGAAGCATTATATTGTTTCCTTAAAATCATATACAAGCAGAAAATTAACTTTTATTTAAAAAAAATTCAGCCCTTCAATAATAAGTTATTAGAAATATCTAGGAAACATTATGATAAATAACAGATTTTTCTAAGTAAAAATTTCAAAACAATGCCAGAAAGAAATAGCTTTTTTACATATTATGTAACCTGAAGAAAAAAACCTTTTGACTAAAGTAACACTCATTAGGCCCAGGTGTGTAAGTACTCTTTATATCAATTGTTTTGTTTAAATAGAAACCTATCCACATGGAAATAAAGAAAATGCATTGCTATATTACCAACTAAGCTCGTTTTTTGTTAAAGCAACTGATTTTACACTTTCCTATCACCAAAGAAAACAAATATAATAGTTTCTAAGTTAATGTTTTTTTTTTAATTAAAATACTTAAAAATTTTAGTCCTTAGAAGAATGTAAAAACAACTCTAACAGTACATTTTTGCATTAACAAAACATTTAGTTTTTAACCTAATGGAAAGAGCTTTTAGAGAAGTTTTCAGCACCCATTTAGAAGAAAAAATAATATCATAAGGACCAATAGAATACAATTGAATTGTATATACAATTCAATTGAAATCACAATTATTATACAATCATATATTATTTATGGATAGTTTTTGTATTTACTTAAATTTCTATGTACTTGATTTTTAACATTTTAATTGTTTACTTCATTGTCATCATTAATTTCCACAATACTTAGACTTTTTGTACTTACAATTATTTCATTTTGTTCTAAAAAAGATTCAATAGGCTAATGGTGACTAAAGTAAGAAAGTAAAATGTTTGATTCAAATTTATCTAAGTATCGCGTAAAAACCGCATCGATCGTCGTTTTATATTTTGTAGTACTGAGTTTTCGATCATTCGACATATTTAAATTAAGTGTTTCATTTAGAAATTCAATTAGTGGTAGATTTTTATCATCTGCAAAGTTAATATTGAAGTCTCCACTTAAAATCATCGGTGCATTATCATATTTTTCGCCAAATCTTTTATCGAGTATTTCAGAACCTTCTTTTGTTTCAATCATCAAATTTTCGAATAAAAATTCTTTTATCTGTCTCATAGATTTTCCAGGCGAAATATAAACGACAACCATTAATATGTATTGCCCATTCTCGGAATCGCAACGAGCAACACATATTTCGCCTATATCAGAAACATTAACACCAATGCTTCTAGTGAATTTAGTATGTATGTCCGTATGTGAAGTAATGAAGTGTGACGTATCTTGAGTATTGTGATAAATAGCTACGCCTGCTGCTGGAACTTCGGGTCTTTCATAACTCACAACAAAGTTGAATTTCGGAATATCAAGTGGTTCATCGTTTTTCAGACGAATTTCCGACAAAAGCAGAACATTTGACTTTTTTACGATAGCATCATTTTTTAGGTCAGCTCCATGCGCATGCAAACTTTGACAATTGAATGAAAATATCGATAATCCTTTCTTGTTGGAGATGAATTCTAGAAAAGTTTTGGTGACCGCTTGTAGTGTATTGTGCTGTAACCTTTTCAATTCTAACGTTAGATCCTCTCGATGACTTGTTGATCTTTTATGATGTTTATCTGTTTCTGAAGCATTTAGAGGTGATTCCTGTTCTACCAATCCAAAATTTCCAGCTGCTGCTAATATTTTCTTGAGTAACCAAAAATAAACCTTGAATCCTCGTTACTCTTGTTAAAGCTATGTAAACTAATTCTCTAGGATGTTTGCGATCGTATTCGTAGACAATAGCACCATAAGTACATCCCTGTGATTTGTGAATAGTCATTGCCAAAGTAGAAATTAGGGGAAAATGTTAAGGATCTAAGCAAATAGGAAAAATGGATATTTAAAATAACCCTAATTCCATGACAATATTTTTTCGTAAATTTCTAATAATAAAAAAGAATGATATAAAATTACAGATAATCATTTTGCAAAAAGTAGAAGAACATATATTTTATTTTTCACAATTTAAATTAATAAATAATGATTTCGAAATATTAAATTTTGAAATAAAATAAAATATTTAATGAGATTACAAGTCAGAGCCGTTTTCATTATTTCAAACCAAAGATTTTAATGATATAAGGTAATAAACTATAATTTTGCATTTTTAACCATATTTTAAGCTTCAACAGATTAATCTTGAATTATTATTAGATTTTATAAAATTTTTAATTTCAAAATCTACGATAAAATTATGATTGATCAACTAGATGCCTGTTTTACCACGGTAGTAAGAAAACGTCTAAGCCAATGTGAAATACTAATCCGGATTGCGTTATGTATTGCAGAGGTTAAATATTAGAAAATAAATAATACAAAGTTTTCAAACGTCTGAATAAATACAAAGATTTAAAATAATTTTAAATAATATAAAACTTTCAAACACCAAAATAAATGCGAGTATTTAAAATAATTTCCTGTTATTTTTTTTATCTTAAAAATATTAGTATATTTATTTAGTACTCACTATTATACTGCACAATGATTCTTCAATTAAACGATTCAAATAATAATCAAACAAAAACACTATTTTAACAATGCACAGTATATACACATTGAACTTTTTACAAAATCCCTTCAATTTCACTTATAAGATATACACAGCACTATACGTCAGCTGTATAGCTATAGATATACTGCTATTAAGCATTTCGGTGACGCGAACGCACAAAATTTCACCCATCCAAAAAGTGTCTAAATCGAACAGCACACTGCGCATGTGCCAGTCAGAGCATGTCGGTGACGCGAACCCATAAGATTTTCCCCTACCAAAAAGTGCCCAACGCCGCTAAAGAAGTTTTCACTTGCAAAAAAAAACTGGTTCGCATATTTGACATTTCGGATAATAAATGTTCGGATAAACCACGTTCTACTGTACCACCTCATCCTAACTATTATTCAATTGTGTAGAGCTTCCTTTGTGTCTCTCAACTCGAGTATGTTTTCAATCTTATGTTTTCAAACTTAAGAATTTTCCCACTTCCCGGAAAATAAATGTCAGTTGTTACAAGAAAATTAATTTTTTTGTTTGAAAAAAAAGGAATGATCAGTTTTAAACTTTTGTAACACAATCTGTTGACTGGACACGTTATGAATGTTCAGGAAATACTGGGTATTTTTTCTTGTGTCAGAGCAATATATGTGACTAGAATTTTTTTTTTAAATTTAAGATTCTTCTTCATAATTAATGAGTTAAATGACTTGTTGCGTTAAAATGAAGTCTGGCGTGCAGGTTGTCAATTTTGTAAATTTTTTGTTTGCCTTAGAAATTTTGTGGTTGCGTAATGTTTTTCATATTTCTATGCAAACTTTGTTATTTTGTATAGGTTTCATGTATTCTACCGTAATATTTACAAGGTAAAGTGGGGGTTAAAGTGTAGTATAGGGGAGGGGTCTTGGCGATGTCAATTTCTTTTTGCGATCAAAATCGATCACCAAGCTACTTCATTTAGCTACAGGTGTCCGAAAGCCAGAATGAATTCTTTATCTCACCATAATATCTACATAAAAATCGTCAAATCCAAAGGCGGATCCCCATACTTCACTTGAGCCCTATTTCTGTTCCATATGTCTTAATTTTTTAATACTGTTTTTCTGATGAAAAAAATTTTTTTTGATTATAATACAATATTAATATTTGTATCAATAAATATATAAAATTATGATGAAAAAAAAATACGAATTTACGATAATTATATAAAATTCTCAATAAATGTATATATATATATATTGGGTTGATGCATAATTATCCAGCGTTTTTTCAACAAATTTTATTTAACAAAATCACTAACAATATTTGACAAAAACTTGTGTAAACGATTATTCGGGAGCGTAGTCACCGTCTACTTCAATTACTGCTTCCCATTTGCTTGGCAGACGGTTGATTCCAAGAGCGAAGAAGACACGATTCTTAGAGGCGATCCATGCTTTGACATTGGCCACAAAGTCGTCCGATCGTCGATTCCGAGCCTGATCGTCAAAATCCGATGGCCGACCTCTCCTTGGCTTATCCTCCAAGCTGGTTATCACCTGATTGAAACAAGCAAACCACTCTCTACTCTGACTTTCGCTGATTGTTCCTTTGCCAAAAAGTTCGTTGAAATCGCGAAATGACTGTTCTGCTTTCCATCCTTTCTCGAAGTGGTAGAGCATAATATGGCGAATATGACAATGGTTTTCAACACGCCTTTTTCCAAAACAACAGAAGATTATTTATAAACAAAAATAATTAACAAAACGCTGCTTTTCACTGATGAAAAATGTGCTGATATAAATGCCGGATAATTATGCATCAACCCAATATCATAAGTTATGTTTTGAGTATTCTGTTAAAGGGGAATATAAAGTGCTCCTAAAATTCACTATTTTCTTACGATCTCTCAAGTAGATTGTCAAATTAGCGAATAGTTTTAAGAAATTAGTTATGTGTAAAAAAAAAAGTGCTTTCTATGAAGGTTATAAATTTTAATGCTTTAAAAGAAAATTACTTAACATAAGCAAATTAAAATAAATTTTCAGTTACAAAATAGAAACTATTTTGAAAAAAGACAAAGATTTTTTTAGAATGTTTACCCTTCCAAAGTGAGATAAACCTTTTTTAAGAGCATAGAGAAAAATGTTAAACCATTCATTCATATTGCTTGTTAATTTTCTCAAAGGCATGCATCTTGAAAGAATAAACCAATTCAGCCTGGAAATTTTTTAAATATTAATTTATATATATATATATATTTTAAATACTCCATGAATGAATTGTTGAAAATGAAGATAGACATGATATTATATGATTAAATATGTGTCAATACCAATGCGGTTTATCCATTGGGTGCTTGGGGTGGACACCCAGGGGCTCATATAAGCTGGACTTAACCAGATTTTCTGGGTATAAACTTCAATTCTCCAGTGCCAAGGGGGCCTGTAGATCTGCGCCTAGTGTCCGAAATGAGCTTAAATCGGCACTGGTCACAACTATGGGCCGAGTCTTCCTTCAAAGAGAGAGAGAAGCGTCTAATTTTCTGATTAGCTTATAGTTCTCTGATTGTATAGTTAAAAATTTCACTAAAATCCACTAATTGATTTTTAAGTCCAAATTTTCAATATATATTGTATGAGCTCCATGTCATTTGGATTGATAGGAAAATCAGCTAATTAGATAACATGTTCAAAACAAAAGTTAGTTTTCTTAAAATAATTTATGTGTCTGGTTTT
This sequence comes from Trichonephila clavata, assembly GCA_019973975.1. Taxonomy (NCBI): domain Eukaryota; kingdom Metazoa; phylum Arthropoda; class Arachnida; order Araneae; family Nephilidae; genus Trichonephila; species Trichonephila clavata. The sequence continues at coordinate 63,572 of BMAO01009922.1, read as the reverse complement.
CTTGTAAGGTATAAAGAAACACTTTAAACATAGCATGAGAGAGCTGTACCACAAAAATTATTTGAATATTAAATTGTTTAAAAAATTTAAACTGACTTGGAAAAAATTCCTTTTGAGGTGCACAGTATCATTCATAACTTTTAACATACCAATTTTCCTGCATGTCTTTCCATTTTTGTTACATCACTCATAAATATACAGATTTTAAAATTTATTTATATAGATATATTCAGAATCTTCTGTATATAATTTTCTTTGTATTTCTTGTGTGATCTCTTAGATATTTAAAATTTTACTGAAATTAATGTGAGTAATGTGTGAAATTAATATGAGTAACCAATTTAAGGCTTTCTATGTTAACGTCAACACAGCTAAATTTGCAAATTGTGCCATTTTCCACCAGAATTTGTTTTTTTTTCCAAATAAAACATGGAAGAATGTTGTTCTCTTTTGCTATATCACAGTGTGATTTGGTAATGGCCATGGTGCAAATTTTGCTGTGGTGACGTTTCTACATAAGTGCCAATTTGAGGTAGAAATCCATAACATTTTTAAATATCAGGAACTAGTTTTATAAAAGATAACTTATGTGTGTGTGAAGTTTATTGCACTTTTTGTTACTATTGTTGGTTGTGGGTAAAATTCATTCTATATTTTAAGCAAAACAAATGCAAGTAATCTTTCAAGCAATAGATTTCTTATGCAAATTTATATTCTTTTGTTCGATTTACAAAAAAAATTGATTAAAAAACTTGATTTTTTTTAAAAAAAAAAATTCAACTTAGGTAGTACTTAATTATTGTGATAGTAAATAATTATTCATTATTTACTATCATTATTTTTTGTTTGTGTTAAATTGGGAAATTTAACATCTTATAAAACCAATCTTTCTAGTAATTCATAATAAATAATTTTTGTAGAGTAATTAATATAATAATTAATAATAATTTGTGTAGAATTTTTTAAATAAAAAATAGTTTTTTTAAAAAAAATATTTTTAATTTTTTACCTTCTAAGTTTTAAGATATAGTATTTTCCATGGAGTAGGGTTTGTTCATATATTTTAAAAGATTAATCCGTTATTTAATTTGTATATAAACTTTTGGTTAGAGTTGGAAGATTTAATAATGTAGATTATTTCTATTTCATAACAATAGACTGTCATTAATGAAGGATTGCATATAAAATGATAAAAATATTGTGATACATTTTATTTAATAGTTTTGTAAGGGAATGTACCTGTACAAGAAATTGTATAATTTTCTCTGAAGTAAATTTTGTCCACTTTCTTCTGCCAGTTGAATGTGAAGCATGTACAATTTGAAGAATGAAGTAGAATTTTCAAATTTCTGTATTTGAGGCTACCTGAAGTTGGAATAACATTAACTTTCAAGCTCATTGGAAAAAATCCATCATTTATTTCTAGTCAAGCTAGTTGGCATTTATCTCTGTGATGAACAGAATTAATAATTGTCAGTATATTATATTTGTACATGAGTTCTGAATATTATTGTATTTACAAAACATAAAATAGGCTTGTAAAGAACTTCTTGATGGAGCAAAAAATATCTAAAAAGAATATGTATAATATGAATGTCTAAAAGGAATATTTGTGTTTTATTTAATAATACTCAATACTGGGCTTTTTTGTTTGTTTTTTTGGATTAAAGCTTATATGTATGAAGATTGTTTGAATTCTTTATATTTATGCATTTTTGATTGTTTGGTGGAAATGTATTAAAAATTGTTTTTTGAATAGCTTTTTTATGGAGTTTAGGTGTATTAATAATAAATACAAAGAGTGCTGAAATATTTTTTTTTTAAATCTAGAAAATTTACTATAAATTGTAATTGAAATATAATGTAAATGGTTTATGCTCTACACAAAATTCTAATGTTGCCATCCTATTTTCTATATGCATGATATAGAATAGAATGATGAATGAAATTGTAGAATTTTTTTAAATACAAGTAATCTATGGCAGAAATATTTGTAAATGTACATTTCTCTCAATATACAACTAAATTTTTCTAAAGATACCATAAAATCCAGCGTATAACATGCACTTTTAACACAAAATATAGGATCAAAATTTAGGGGTATGCATTATACACTGGGTATAAAAAAATGATGGTTTCAAAAATAAAAATAAGAGATGTGCATAAAAAAAACTTAGACTTCTACAAAGATTGGAATACTATTTATTTAAAAGAAATTTCATACCTTATGAACTTTAAAGATTGTTCTTCTAGAAATATACTATTTCTTCAAAATCATTGGATAGTATCTCAACTAAAAGGCTTTAAAGCATAATAATATTGCCGACATACATTGCAGGTTCCTTCGTAAAAAAAAAGGGGGTGTGGGTTATATGGCAAATATACCTTAAAATTAAAAAATGCATCTAGAAATTATAGGTGCGCTATATATACACCAGTGCGTGTTATTGCCAGATTTTATGGTACCTATAGATAAATACTTATTTCACCAACAAAACATTTCCTTTTTTTTGCAACCAGAGTATTTAAAACATATGCTTAAAGTTTTTATGCAAATATCTATAAAGAAATCTTTTTATACAGGACACTGGTAGAAGCAGTTTCAACTAACTTTTAAGACAATTCACTAATTTTATTAATATTTGTGCAAGTTGATTTAAAGCCAGTGAATCATATTGGTGTCTCGTATTTAACAGATAAGATATCAGAATCATTTATAATTTTTAGTTTCATTTTACTGTTGAAATATCTTTTATGAGTAAAGCCTTGAAATGTGTGTCCAATCTAAACATTGGAAAATTTTTTCTTTACAGATTCTTTGAGTGTTTTGGAAAATCTTTGTTATTTCTAATGCTACCTGTCTGATGGTGTCAGATCTAGGCCTACGACATCTTTACATTGCCTGAATTCTTCCTTTCATCCATTTATTATTGAAACATATTGAAAATAATAAATTATCAAAATATCTTGTTTAATTGGTTTCCCTCCCAATGTAGAACAACAAAATAATTCTATTTTTATGTTAATTCAACATCTCTTGTGTAATCTTTTTAGCATTCAATTCTTGGATATTGTTAAAAACATTGTAATGCCAAAAATCAATGATTCTTCAAATCAATAAATTATTGAACTGCTTAAAACCCACTATTTCCCATTAGAGATTATATTGTTTAGAAGATAAGGCATTTTTTAATATACTTGCACATAATTATCTTTTGGGGGTAGATCCCCCTACTTATATGTAATTCTTATTTTTGCACACTATCTATATCTTGGCTGCTTTTAATTCTTCTAGTTTCCAACATTTTAGCTTAAGGATTTAAAAAAATGTCCAGTATCGAATTTTTTTTTAAATGTCTTTGGATCTTCCTTTAATTTAATTTTATGAAAACTACATTTTATGCCTTGTGTTTGTATCTATTTTTCAAAGTTAGATTTTCGTTATTGTTTTACTTGAAGAAAGGAGTTTTTGTTTATGATGTGCTTGGTGTTATATGTCCCATAAAGATGGAGTGCCTCAAAATACCAATCAACCATATTTATTTTTTGTGTTAATTAAGGTCTGTAGCATATTTTGATGTGGTTGCATTTGTCTACAAAGTACACTATGTTTGAAAATTTCTTGTTATCTTAATATAAAATAGTTTAATAAAAAATAGTTTCTCTAAAAAACAAAAAAAAAAAAAATTGTTTGATAATAATTTTGATTTTATTTATTGGTAGTTGTATAGTTGTTTATTATTTTTCAACAGTGGAGTATCTCTAAAAAACTAATTTTCTTTTACTGAGAATTATAACTTTGTTAGCAAGTTGCTGAAAAATGAATTTTTCCATTATATGCCTTATAGCAGATGCTTACTTCTGTTATATAATGCCAATTTATCAAATGTTTACTGGAGGACTTTTTCTGATAAATATCTGTATTTATATATTTATTGTGATTCATTATTTGTAAGTTAGAATAAAAAAAGTTTATTCCATAATTTTTGTTTTTCCCCCTTAGGTTCTTTTTATTTGTTGAATCAATTTCCGGGTTTACCTTTATTCAATTGCTCCAAATGTTCTCACAGTTTTTCTCACAAAGATCATCTTCTGCATCATCTTGAGCAACATAAAGATGTGTATCCATGTACCTTATGTGCTAATACTTTTACACGTAAAGACAGTTTAAAGCGACATGAAAGGACAATTCATAATGTTATAAATAAGAACAGCCTTAGAGGACATTATAATAAATGAAATTCTGAGAAGCACATTTTTTTTCCTTTTTGACTTGAAATTACTACATGTAATGTATGATATTTGATACTACCTTAAATGTGTGTATATAACTTTTATTTTGAAATGCAATAGTTTCAAAGATTATGACAGTATTTTTTGTAATTTCCTCTTTTATCTTTTCAGAAAAAGATATACTTCTGAAAAGTTATTTGTAATTTAAAATTATGTCTTTTAGAAATCCAATTATATATGCATTAATTTTTTTGAAAACAATGTGTAAAAAAAATTAAATACATTTAAGAATCAAGAAAATAATAGCTGCACAAAAAAATGTTTTCAAGAAGTGAGTTTTTCTTTTTTTAAATAGAGCATCTTGGTTAATTTTTTAAAAATTGTGGAAAACTGGTTATTTTTGTATAAATCTAAAATGTCACCTACAAATTTTGTTTTAATTAAAGTTGCACTTAAAAATGTTCAATTTCTTGTATTATTAGATTCACTTCTAAATTTAGGAAGATTTAAAAAGTATCTTAAAAACAAGTGTTCATCATTGGTGTCAGCACATTACATTTCTATTATTTCAATTTTCTTTATGTATAATGTTTCTAATTAGTGATTTTATGTTCATTAAAAATATATTGACCGATGTTTACTTTTGAATTATAAATATTGTTTACTTTTCCAAATTTAAAAAGAATGACCTTTGATTGATCAGTTTTGACTTACCAGTATGTTTTATAATAACATCTAATTTTAAAGCTAATTTTTATCGAACATATTTTATTTACATGCAATTCTTAACAAATTTCATTTATTTATTTTAGTTACTTTTTTTTCTTTTCAAATGAATTTAAAGGCTGTATTTATAAAAAATGTCCATGTATATAATTATTTATAAAACTTGTCTAATAGCTTATTCTTTTTTAATTAAATTAATAGTTTTTAAAATTATATCTCAATTTAAATGTTGAATTTTTTCTTTATAAATGGAAAGTTGTATTTTAATGGCAAAACAAAAGGAAAGTTGTCAATTAAAATAAATGGTAGGTATTATACCACTAACAAATTTTTTCAAATTAAAAGACGTCACCAAATGCCTTGATATACAGTCAATAGTGGAAACCATTCCCTCACACATTTGAAAACCATAAAAATAAAGATGACAGCATTTGGTAATTTTTTTTTAATTAGCAATGTCTTTTTATTTGGCGAAATTAGTCAATAGTATAATATGCAAGTACCAAATCAACATTTTCACTTTCTTTAATATTTTGCAAAATTTTAAATTTGCTAAAATTTTTCTCTTAATCTGTTATTTTATATGAATGTGAAATTTATATAATGAAATTGTATTTATTTTCATTTGCCTTATGTATGTATATTGAAAAAAAAAATGTATGATATGTATTGGGAAAGTCCTTTATTTTTCTAAAATAAAGCTTTTTCTAATTTTATTACAGTGCTATTTGAAACTCTGATTGGTCCGTCAAGACTTCGCCTTTATAAATGTTTAAAATGTCTTCGCAGTTTTTCATCTAAACAATGCATTCTTCGTCATGTAGAATTGCATAACGAGGTTAGAGTTATGCATCCTTGCAACTTATGTTCAAGTACTTTTACTCGCAAAGATAGCTTGCGACTGCATGAAAGAATACATCACAATATCATAAGCAAGAAATCCTACAAACTGAGCCAACAACCAACATAGGTTTTATGAATCTAAAATTTTTCATTGATATGTATTTTTCTGTATACCTTCATTATGTATGTAATATGATTGTAATATGTAAGTAGTGTATGTGTGAACTTATTTCTCTTTTCTATGAATGTTCTAAATCGTAAAATAAAGTACTTTTAATTTTTGAATTTTGTGGTTTGTATTTTCAGCAAAGAGAATTGATGATAAAATGTATTATTTTCTAGGGGTATTCTTCCTTTTTTTTATGTAATCAAATCTATCAGTCACTATGCAATTTAACAATTTAATATTTTAAATTTCTTGAGTGGATTATTTTTTTTAAAATTGTAATTTTTTTGTCATTACATTATTTAAATAAATTACTTTATTAAATATATGGTTTTATAATCTTAAGTATTGTTAAAAATTATGCTATTTATATTATTATGGGTGGAATTAGATTCTTTCAATGACATTTATATACTCTATTATAATAGAAGAGAAAAATGACTGTAAAAGTTGAACAATAATTTTTGCAATGAAGAAGCAAAAACTTTATGGTAGACAGGTAGAGCTGTAAAAGTAAGTATAAGTATGTAAGGGTATTCCCAATTTTTTTTACTGTTAATTTGTAGTATAAAGTTGTGTAATAACTGTGTTTTAGGCAAAACAGTGTCAAAAGTGTCAGTTTAAAGATAATGCCTCTGATTTTAGAAAATGTTTTTTTTTTTCATTCATATTTCAAATGAGTGACAGTTTTTACAATTGAAAGCCAAATTTTCCTTATTCTATGAATTAAAATAATTTCATTTTCTTAATGTTATTTTATGTTTTTCTTTTTATATTTTTTAAATTTATTAAATATTTTACAAATGTATTTATAAGTCTGAACTGTCGTTAGTAATTTTTTTCCAAATGATGTAAATTTATATCAGTAAATAACATATTTTATATGTTACTATTATTTTTGAATTGTATGTATATGCAAGTAAATTTGAAATTATTCTTCTGTTGAATTACATGACTCTTTTAAAAACTTAGTTAAAAATGTTTCTAATATTTTTCTTCTCAATTAGTTGTAAATGGATTTTTTGTGTGCTTTGAATATTAAAGGCTTTTGTCATTCTATTTGTTGAAATATCTTAAGCGAGTGTATAAGTATTAGATATACATCCTATGTATATTGATTCTCTCTGTAATTCATTATTTTTTTTCCCTTTCTTAGATTCTTCTAAATTGATACGGGACTCTATGTCTGGATTATACAAATGTACAAAATGTTCTCGCTTTTTTTCCCAAAAGATCCATCTTATTCGCCATTTAGAACGACATAAAGATGTGAGAATTGCATATCCCTGCAGCATTTGTTCAAGCACTTTTACTCGGAAAGATACTTTACGACTACATGAAAAGATGTATCATAATCTCATTACTAAGAAAACCTACAGAACATTTCAATAATTGAAACAGATGAATTTCATTGTAGTTAGTAATGTAAATAGATGTTTCTAAATTTTTTAAAATTGTTGTCTGAAGTATTTTGAATATTTAATTTTGTGATGCATTAAAACAATTTTTATTTTGAAAATAATTCATGTTTTTTTATGTTTTCCAAATAGCTATTCCTGTAATATTTGATTTTAAGTGCATATAAGGAAGATGAAATCTTTCTGATTGAAGAAAATTTTTTACTAAGTTAAAAATTGTATGTATTACATTATTCCTTTCGTGCCAACTGTTGAGTATACATGCCAGCAAAAAAAGAAAAAAAAGCCACACTCATTTTTTGGTGACCACACATTTGTTCCATTGTCTTGGAATATCTTAAAATCTATAACTTTTGACATAAGATGGCATTGTATGTCTATAGGATTTGAGGTACATGTAGATTTGACCTTCTACTTGAAATGAAAGAAATGTGTCTTGCATGCATATAAGTTTTGATTATATAAATATAAGGGGAAAGGAATGTTTCTGAATGGCATGCTTTATGATGACTCATTAAATGAGCATTTGGTATTTTGTTTTAGTAAGTAGTTGATTTTTATTTTTACTAGAGTGTTGGGTAGAGACGAATTTTTTCTGTTTTTATCGTTGTAATGTCGAGGAACCAAAACTGTATAGTTGAACTTGAGATAGCAGAAATGGTGCAAAATATTTCAGATATTGATTTTGAAATACTCTGATAGTAATGATAGTGACACTATAATGTTTACTAATTGTACTGTTCATAAAAAATCTGATGAAGATGAGGATATTTTGGACATCTGTATCTGAGTATATTGAATCTGGGTATATTGTATCTGGGATCATCCAGAATAGAAAATTTAGTTTTTGTATGTTCACACATTCCTGCTAAACTCCTCCAAACTGGCAAATGAGTTATTACAAAACCAAGGATTGTAATTTAAAACTGTGTGTAGATCTTTTGTCTTCAGATTTTCATACTAGAAAAAGTTTTAAGTAATATATTCAGTTTTCAGATGTGTAAGGTACAAAGTCATTATATGATAAGCAAATACTGAATGTAAAATGTGTAAAAAAATGTATTTAAACAAGAAATGTTTCAAGTAAATAAAGTATGTAAATACGATATATGTAAAATATGTATCATTATGTACTTTTACAAAGCATTATTAAACAACATGTTCTTATTTAGGTATTTTCATGGATTTCGGCTTAGTAGCAAAAACCCTCTGGCCCTAGAGAAAGATACTCAGGAAAGAGATTGCTAGCTCAGTGATAATCATACATTTTCATCCTTCGTCCTGAAAGGGTTAAGATTGTCTTTACCTCTAATGATTGCCAAAAAAGCCTGTCTTAAATTCAGAAATGTTTCCAGATTGATGAATGTCTGAATATTTATATAAATTTGTTTGGTTATAATGCATATTCTTTTATCTTATTATGATCTTAAAATATTGAAATATTCAATAAATTCTCAGTTTTACCTTTTGGATAAAAAAATTACATATGGATGCATATTATTTGCATCCATTTACCATTAAAAAGTAAGAAACTATGTACAGAATACAGTTCTATAATAAAAAAAATTGAATTTATTCAAAAACATTAATACTGTGTTATAGAATATGCTGTTTTTTGTAGGATCTGAATGTAATTATTGTTTTGACAGAAAAAAATATTTTGATCTTGGGTCTCTTATTGTTAAACATAAAAGCCTTAAAATGTCAATGTGGAATTTTTCATTTTGCTAATCTCTTGTTTGTGGTCTGTAGTTGTGAAGGATCATATATTGTCAATAACTAAATTCTGTATTTGTAATATAGTCAAATATTTGCTTGGGGATAGATAATATATAAAAATACAATTTTTTTCTAGTGTTGTACCAACTTGATTCCTTATAGAAAAGAGGGTTTTCTAGTGATACACAGATTCTTGAAAGTCATAAAATTGTTAATTTTTTCCCATTTTAATTGCATAACTTATAGAGCATGCATTATTTCTTTTTTGAAATGATACTTTCTCATTTGATGACATTTTGAAGATTTGATCCTACTTTATTGGAAAAATTAAAAGAAATATGAATTCATGCAAGTTATTTTACTATGTTGCTCTTTTCGAATAAAGTAATATTACTTTCTTATTATTTATGTTATGTTTTACTGTAATAGTTTGGAACATTGATGATTTTACCTCTTTATGTGGATTTTGATTTTGAATCTTCTTATTTCTCACATGTAAATAAAATAGACAGTTTTCCTCATAAAATTGAGAAATTTTGCATCAAGAATGAAAGAAGAAAAGGCCTTTTTTCAGATAACATAACTTTTCGTAATTTTTAATGCATTATGAAACTTGTTTGTATTTCTTTGATATTAAATTTCTTCACAGAATAACAGATAATCTTTTTATTTTTAGGGTTCACAGTATCGCTTCTTCCATCTAGAATTCGCCAGTACATTTGTTCTAAATGTTCAAGAACATTTTCCAAAAAAGAGCATGTAATTCGTCATTTAGAATTGCATAAAGATGTGAGAGTTATGTTTCCATGTAGTTTTTGTTCAAGGACTTTTTCTCGCAAAGATAGTGTACACCAGCATGAAAAAGTACATCAGTCCGATGTATTAAGCAAAACTCTGTACAGAACAAATCAAGAAAATTTATAGAACTCTTCTGTAATATGTTATATTTGTGTTCTAGACATTTTCTCATACTCTACCGAGTATAAGATGCAAAAGTATTTTAGGAAAAATTTATGCAGAATTCTTTTTATTTTTTTGGTTTGAAATTCATACATTGATTACTCATATTATGGTTTATTTAAAAGATATTTTTATGTATTTATATTTTTTGGTGAGTCTGGTTTGGTTTCAGACCTTTTCAAATGGAAATTTAATTTTGGTAGATGTGTTATGTATTTTTTGAGTTCAAATGTATTATGTTTTTTAAAATTTTAAATTTCTCTACCAAACTTTTGAAATGTACTTAAAATACTCGTTCTGTTTTTTTTTTATTGTTTAATGATAAAAAACCTTGCTTGAAAGTCTATATAAAATTCTGTTTTAGAAGATACAGAAAACTACCAGATTGTAAAATTTACTACAAAATATCTTTAGTTGAATAATTATTTTTCCATTATTCACTTGGGAATGTTTTGCAATTCAGAATAAATTAAAGATAATTCATTTTATTTAATGCATGAAGTACTATGAAATATTAAGAAAATTTCGAGCAATAATTATTATAGTATCTTGCCCTTTATGGTAAAAGGGGAATATGTGTAAATTTTTTGCACAAAAATTTAAAATTATTTAATTGCATATATTGTAATACTTGAGCATAAAAAAAGCTAAGTAACTTTCTTATTACATTATTTTAACATTTTTTTATGATTTGTTTTCTATCTTATAAAATAACTTTTAAATTTTTGTTTTATATCTGTATTACTTCTTAATACTTGAAAATGCGTTTGTAAATAACTTAAATAACTATTTAAAAAATTTTTAAACTCTAAATTGATCAGCTTAAGTTTCAAATTATATTACTCAAGATGAATTATTTTGTATTATAAATCATAAATTTATGTTTGTGTATTATATTAAACTTGAACTGTCCATTCTTTTTTGCTCTTCGGGACATTTTGAGAAGGAGACAAGTTTTTCTGAGCCATGCATAAAATACATTAAAAAAAGCCAACTAAACAGAAATTGAATATACAGTAAACATAAGTAATTTAAACTATAAAACATGCAGTTTAAATCAAAATTTATCCTGAAGGAGGCGAGGGAGGTGGCTACATGAAATTTGGGAAATATATTTTTTGATAAGTTGAAGTAGTTTTAGTTCTCAAGGTGCTCATAAATTATTTTGGTTTGGTTTTTAGTTTCATCTTCATGTGCTTAATCTTTAAAAAAGTGCTACATAGAAATGTAAGTTCTTCCATACAACATGATCAGATTTCAATTGAAGTCGAACGTTGGATTGTATTTTTGCTTTATACATTTCATTTGAAAATTGTCATGCTATATGTTTAGGGAAAAAGTAGAATTGTAAAATATGAAGCAAATGGATTATTTTTTCCGATATTCTGATACTTATTCTTAAATTTCCTTATAAAATTGGGGATAGGGGATGGTTACGTAATTTTAATTGTTCAAATGTCTGTATTTAGTTCATGTATAAAAATAAATTAAATTATTTAAATTTTCAAATTTCTATGGTTTTAGTTTCATTTTAAATGCTATTATACTTAATGTATAATATTGTAAATTTTGTATTAAACAATCAATTTTCACCTTGAAAACACAGGATTTATACGAATGAGGGGTCAGGTCTATTAAAAAATCTATAAGCCAGTTTTCATTGTTAAGTTCTAGCATAAATTTTGTTTCCCGTTCCATAAATCATTTAATTCAATTTTAAAACCATAAAAAGTTTTCAGCATTTTATGCCTTTTTAACCATCTTACTTTCAAAAAGCCAATATTTTTGTATAACCAAGATTAAGGAATTCTGTGTGGGATTTAGCTATGAGAGTCAAACCCTTGATCTTTATGAAATTAACAGCCTTGATAACAATCTGATTACATGTTATTCATCCATCTTGTTATTTGCTTTTATGTGTGTATAGCTAAATAATGAAAAGGGATCAAAATGTTATGCCATAAAAGGACTATTTTTTTCAATAGTTTTTTCACTTCCTAAAATCAGAAATAATAGTTTTTGTATAAATTGATATTTCTTATAACATAATTTCCTATAATGTGGCATGTCTTTGGTACCAAGTGATCATGATTACCAATTGGTACCAAAGGGCTGGTGCATTTTGAATTTGTCAGGGCTCATAGTTCTCTCGTTTGCATGGTGTGGAAGTTGGGAGAGTTCTAGCTAAGGTATCTTCAGCTTTTGGCTGAGGTTCAAAATTATGGAGATCCATTGTCAAAAGACTTGTGCAGCTTCAAAGTGCAATGTTAATAAACTGATAATAGCACCTTCAAGGATTGTACCTATTATATTTTAAGAGGTTTATTTGACTATTAAAATTGTATTTGTAATTTCAATGGTATTTTCAATTGCAATTTCATAAAATATTTGTTTAAATTTTCTTGCTGGGTGGCATTCATAGCCATTCTGGTTCTAAGTTGGACAAACTTGTTTTAAATATTAGAGTTTTTAAATATATAAATGAAAAATGTTTTTTTTTTTTACAAAATTTTGTCAAATCTGTCTTTAACACTTTGGAGGTTTTATTTTTTTTTTGTTGGACAATTTTTCATCATATTTTGACTAATTTTTTTTTGAGTTTAATTAAAGAAATTATATTAATCCAATTTAAGAGTTTTTAATGATATATTCAAATTTTTTATCTTGTGTGTTTCCTATTATAAGGTTGTTTTAATTCTTTTGTTAATGGTATCTCATTAAGCTTTTAATAATAAGAACATTTGCTATGCCTTACAAATATTGTAAATTGGACAATTCATGTATAAGTTAAATTTAGTTAAAACTATTATCAGGTTACAACATTTTACTTGAAATGACCGATTTCTTTACAACAGGAGTGTCAAACTCGCAGCCCACAACAAACATTTTTGCTTCCCGGTTAGTATATCAGCACATGATAATATATAATAAAATATTAAAATTTCTCCGAAAACAGAAAAGATAGTAGCAGAGAAGAGATGCCAAGTGTCAGGATGAAAACCTTAAATTTTTTTCCCTTTTATATTTGCTTATTATGTATCATTCAAAATAAATTTTATGTTCCTATAAATATTAATGTTTTTTTTTGTTTTGTTTTTGCGGCTTACCCAAAGTTAAACCTTGTTTTTGTTTGGCCCCCCAAGTTAGTTTTTGAATTTGATGCCTTTACTTTATAAGGTTTAACAGTAGGATTATTGTTCTATTTTCAGTATATAGTACAGTTAAATATTTTAATTCTGTGTGGTTGCATACAAAATGTCTGGAATTATACATGTTCATAAGTAATTTATTGCACTACTCAAATTGAATAACTTTCTTGAATATGAAAAATTTACTACATTGAATATTATATATTAACCCTCAATAAATTCGCTTCTTTGTTTTAATTTTTTTTGTTAATGGTATCTTAAAGCTTTTAATAATGAAAACATTTGCTATGCCTTAGAAATATTGTAAATTGAACAATTCATGTACAAGTTAAATTTAGTTAAAATTTTTGTGATTGAAGATTAATTTGCTAGTCATTTTTCTTCTATTTCATATATTTATGTTCATATTTTACTTTAATATTGTTTTTAGTGGTTCCTGTTTTTATGTTATTAATAATCTTCTATTGTAATATGATTTAATTTGAAAAATAATTTCTTTGGTCATAGAAAAGTTACAGCAAATTAAAAAAAAAATCATTTATCAAATTTAATTTTTGTCATTTTCTGATATTAAATATTTGCCTTGCAGTTTTCAGTATAGTGCAGACTTTTGTTTTATTAGTACTGTTTATATTTTTTTAGTAATTTTTGTAAAAACACTCATTTTTGTAAAATGAAAAAAAATGTTAAACTCTTTTTGTACTCACATTTTTAAAAAAATGATATGTAATAATGATGAAAATTTTACATACATATATCTATTAATATATGTTATTGCTTTTTGGATGACTTTTATTAATCAGTATATAATAAAATTATTTCTTGAAAGATAGTGTTACATATTGCTAAATTGTATTGTATGATGTTGTGTGTAAATTTTATTTTTAGTTATTAATATCTTTCAGATTCATTGAATTATAATTCATTGCCATTTGGGTTTAGAACTTACAAGTGTTCAAAATGTTGTCGTATCTTTTCTTTAAAGCATCATCATGTTCGTCATGAAGAATTACATAAAGATGTGCAAGTAATGTTCTCTTGTGATTTTTGTCCAAGTTATTTTACACGTAAAGATAATTTGAGACAACATGAAAAGTTACATCATAATATAATTGGTTGTAAAAAAAAATCACTTACATAGTAAGCTTCATTCAACCAAATATTTTTGGTGTATTGTAAATTTTTCCTGATTTTAATTTATGTGTGGATTAGTGATTGTGATATTTTTTACATTGTTTCTGTTGATTTACTCTATTTTTTCTAATTGTTACTTAATGTGCGAGTTTTTATAATTTATAAACACATATTTAATGGTTCATTTTGCTATTGTTATGAAATATTTTTCAAAAACTCCTTTTAAATTATTTCATTTTTATTAATAAAATAATTTAAATCTAGTTATGCTTTCAGGACTTATGAAAAATTTTTTAAAAAGAAAATAAGGGGAGGAAAGTGTTAAAATTTTTTAAAATAGTTTTTATTTTAATAGAAAATTTGTTTTTGAGAATTTTATGCACCTAATAGAGTTATAAATGTTAAATGGGTTCAACTGATGGGCACAGAGAAATTTAATGCAAAATGATTCTGTTACTCTTGATAAATAGAATTAAAATCTGTTTTGCATCTCATAAAAATTACATGATTTTCTTTTTCAAATTTCTTTAGGTATGAAATAAATAAGTGAATAAATACCATGAAATATTTTTCTTTTAAAAAAATTCCCCAAATCTTACATTTCTGAAATTTTCAAAATACATTGAATTTTTTTTTTTACTATGAATTAGTGAATTTTTTACTGAAAATTAGTCAATAATTTTTAGTTAATTGAAACTCATCAGAATTGATATTATTCTATGAAACAGTTTCCCAATTTTATATATTTCAGCATAAAATATCAGCAGTCATAATTTTTTATTGTTTGTGCTTCATCAAGTATTTAAAAATAAATAAAATATTTATTGTAAGCTTTAGTATTTTGAGTGGATTGTGTTTTCCTAAAATGTTTCCTATGTGTCAAATCTTAAAAATGCTTTATTTGAGAAATGAAATTTTGGACTTTGAACACATGTATAACTTTTTTGGTTAAAATATTTTTTATCATGTAAAATAAGTGAAACTGGATAATACTTATAACTGATTTTATTGTCATTTAAACCTAGCTATCAACTGATATTGACTTAAATATATAGATTTGTTTAATTTTTTTCATCTTGGAACTAATGTGTATTATCAGAAAATTAAAATGGAAAAACATATTCAAAATTTTTTTCTATTTATGCATTTACTTATCATTACATGTTTAATTTAATATTTTTCAGTGTATTTTACTATTTTTAGTGAGAAATGGTTTTTTTTAAGATTCTAGATTTCAGAGATAAAATATTTGAAAATAATCTGATGCTAATTTCTTTGATAAAATCATATAATTGAGTATTTTTTCCTTGGTAATTTTTCAATGCTTATAACAGAATTCTTAAAAGTCTTGATAGTTGAATGTTTTGATTGTCATTTTTAGATGTAATTATTAGTAAATTGAAAAAGCAGTTTTTGCGATTATTTTATAAAAATAAATATTACATACATGATTTTTATTTTTGTTAAATAAATTGCACAAATATTACTTTGCAACCAAGCACTTGCAATTTTGTATACATGTTTTCCAGATAAATATCTATTTTTTTCCCTTGAAAATTTGCAATAATTTTGCTAGTTTTTGTTTTCAAGGTAAATTTTGTTGAGACTTTAAGTTTCCAACCTTTTAAAAGTATGTGTTGCAATTCTAAAACTAAAAATAAATGTATAATAATTTATAGTTTTTCCTTTTTGCAAAATATTTAAAGAGGAGATGGTACATTGTTGCGATGTAGGTTGCATATATGATGTTTGTTAATGTGAATTACTTATACAGTTTAATTAATGTATTGTATTAGAATTTTATATTGAATTGTTTTTTGTATTAATGCAAAACACATTAGTTCATTGAATATTTAAAAACTAAATATTTGTATAAATATATAAAAATGAATCTTATGTATATTAATTATATTTAAGAGAAAATGAGTTTATTTTGATAAATTTTTCTTCATTTGTGTGCAATTGTAATAAATTTTGAAAAAGCTTGAGAAGACTTCATTGTATGAAAATGCATCAATGTTTAAAATTTTCACATGTTTATGTTTAGTAAAAATTTCACTGATTTGAATGTTTTACCACTAATAAAGATTTTGCTAGAGTTCTGATAGAAATGTTGGTATTTTCTTTCTTTTATATTTGTTAATATCTAGATATGAATTCTTCAAAAATAAGTTCTTTTTCAAAATGAATTTTTCTATACTAAAACTATAATTACTAAAGCACAAATTTCCTTTTTTTTACATTTCTGAAATTTGTGATTTAACTATGACTTTAGAGTGTGAAATAAAAGTGTTATAATTTTTTTTTGTAGTCAATAATGGTATAATAAATGATATTTTTAAAATTTAAATATCAAAATTATGTATTCATACAGATTATTTCTTACTGAAAGTTTTTATATTGTTTCATAACAAATAATTATATTTATTGTTTTTTTTTCCAGATATTTCATCTGTATTTCTATCTTCCACTTTACCAAAACGTCGAACTTATACTTGCGTCAAATGTTTTACTAAATTTGCCTACAGACATCAACTTATTCAGCATAATCGCATTCATACACTAGTAGACACGCAAGTGGTATATTCTCCCTCTGATACTATTACAACTAAAGGTGGAACTCGTTATAATAAGAATTAATTATGTAATATTATAAATGTTTAATTTTTTTAAAAGAATGTTTCTTTTGATTGGGTTTTTAATTATTATGCCAGGTTCTTATATTATAATTTTATCTTTTTAACTAGTTTAAATTTTTATGGTTTTAAAATTTTATATTCAGTAATATTGGAACAATTATCATATTATATGCAAATATTTCTTTTCTTTCTACTATAAATGTGTTACTGCTATATAATTTATACAGATTTATGTCTAAAATTTTTTGTAAAGCTTTCATTTTATGTTTTTTCTCCTTGAAAATTCCAATTTATATTGGTTAAGAAAAACTTAAATGTCCATGAGTTTTGCTGTTATACAAGTTTTCCAGCTATACTTATTTTTATTACTTCTCAATTTTCTTAAAAGAAAGCTAAATTGCCATATGTTGATAATTCATGTGTTTTTTCTTAAAGTTCTTCTGTATTTGTACTCCTTATTTCTTTATAACAAAATTTCTTAATTGAATAAAGTAAGCTATTCAATAATAAGCTATTCACAGTATATTACTTTTGAGTATGTATTTTGTTGTATTCAAAATTGCTGAGGTTTTTTATAAAAAATTAAACTGAATTTTAAACATTTGTTTTTATGTAAATAACTATTTCCATGTATTTTAATGAATTTTCTGAAATGGCTTAGATGTGTTTTGATTATCATAAGAATTTTTAATAACCTAAGTTATATAAGATTATTTTTTAAATATGAGGCATTCAAATTTTATATTTGTGCATTTTATACATATTACTTTTT
This sequence comes from Trichonephila clavata, assembly GCA_019973975.1. Taxonomy (NCBI): domain Eukaryota; kingdom Metazoa; phylum Arthropoda; class Arachnida; order Araneae; family Nephilidae; genus Trichonephila; species Trichonephila clavata. The sequence goes on along the minus strand of BMAO01009922.1, from coordinate 45,813 downwards.
AATAATTTTATTTGTTGGGAAGAATCTACCTTCCTTTGAACAATTTTACTATGGGAATTTTCATTTCTGAATTTTTCGTACAAAGTTAGAAAGAATTAGATTCTTGTCATCAAAAGCTATACTTAAACAGCAGTGACTAAATACAGAATTCAATAAGAAATTTAGTAACTTTATATAAATGTGAGTGAACATATTATAACTGATTATAATATTGAACCCACATCTTCATTTATAAGAATATATATAAAAATATGAAGGAAGAAGCTTGAAAAGTTACAAAGTATTAAATCAAAGTATGTGTGGTTTTTTTCAAGAGTTTTTCAAGTTATATTAATATCTGCAATTTTATTTTATAGAAAATGATAAGTATGATTGAGCTTTGCTTTTCTTGATGTTATTTGAATGTTAGCTTACTGCCTGTCATACTAAATTCTTTCTTTAAAATACGGTCATTATTAAACTTCAGTAATTTACTCTGTAGGGGTTAGTAAAAAATGTTCATTTTCTATTTCAAAAGAAAATATGAATATATTGATTTATGAATAAATTTAATTTCAGATTTTGTTTATATTGTCATATCACCTGTATTGCATTTAGAAATCATTTTTGAATTATATTTAATTTTTTATCTGGAAGAAGTTATTTGTCATAATATTTTATTAAATGTTTTAATATTTAATATTATTAATGCAACTTTTTTTAAAAAGCATTAATTATTTTGTGAAATTAGGATTATTCTATGTTCTTAATGTTCTAGTCTAGTTTTTTTATTTGAAGTAAATTTGTTTTGTGTGTGTGGAAAGAATAGTATGTATATTTTTAATGCAAATCATAATGCATTTGATTCGACTTTTCTCACAGCAATTCCTTGAATGAAATAAATGCTTAATCTTATTATTATTATTTTTTTTTTGTAAATCCTAATTGCATTCTTGTGAATCTCCTCCTTTAACACATCCTCAAATAAATATCAATGAATTTTTCGTTGTCTTCCATAAATTTTATGAATAAGATTTGATAATAAGCTTTAACTTATATTTTGGATTATTTTTTGCAATTTTTAAAAAATTATATTTATTGAACTTTTTTTTAATACACTTGTTAACAAAAGTTATTCCTTTCTGGAGAAGGAGATTAACAAATAAGTGTTTCTTTTGTGTATTTTTATCATATTAGAAATATAGAACAGTTATCTTAGTGTCATTTTTCACTAAAGGTGACCTTTTTTCCCTTACTCTCTGTGTTCAGACACTAATCCATCCCCTTCAATTCAGACAAAACAATTCACAAACCAAAAAGTTAGATTTCAATCTTTTTAATGCATGATTAAAAAGGAAACTCTGCATTTTTTTGTGTATGCCAAATTATTTTCATTTTTTCATCTGCAATGCATTATCAGTAACTCTGCATAATGTTTCTCAAAATCATCTCCAAAAAGATGTATTCACATGTCAGCAAATACTGGGAGCATATAATTTTATAAACTTGGTCCACAAATTATTTGACTAAAGAAATTAGTAAAAACAGTTATAACTCTTTCAATTTCTTTGATTTATCCATTTAGGTTCCATTATATATAATGGATAGTCTTTTTTAAGCTTAATTTTAAAGTAAAATATTGTCATATAAAAGTTGCGTTTAGAATTTATATATTCTATAATTTTTTAGCTTTTTGCCACATTTCAATCTTATAGCTTGCTTAAGGATGTTTGTTATCGAATTGTAATTCTTTTCTAGATTTTAGATAAAATAATGTATTAGTTTAGACTGAAATAAATACACCATAGAATAAAGAAAAAGAAAATATAATTCTTGATTGTTTTGATGAAATATATTTATTGTAGATAATACTAGGGTAGACAGGAGATTCTTTACTAGTACATGAAAAGGCTTTATTGTATCACATGTATTATAAGTAATTTTTAGTGTTAAATTATGTTTCATGTCATGTCTTCACTGAACCTTATTATTTTTGGATTATTATCCTAGGAATCATAGTTATCATCATATAGTTATCATAGAATCATATTATCCAGCAGATATCATATGATGAAACATGATCTAAGTATATGATTTCTTATTGTTTTTTTGTGATTTGAATGTTTTTTCAAATATAATTAGCAGTATAATTTTTTTGAATGAAGAAAAAAGCTTTGGCTTGGAAGCAAACTTTTATTTTCTGTTATGTATAAGTGTTATATTGTATTTAAATGTGTTCTACTATGCTTAAATTTGGAGGACTTTGATTGTTGGATGAAAAAAAAATTATTTTCATCCCTCTCGTATAGAAATATTTTATGTAAATAAAGTTCTGACATACATAAGTGGATTGAATAATATTTTCTCTTTTATCCTAACATATGTGTTTTATATGATCTTAAAGATATCTTATAAGGAAATATAAATATACTGATCTAAGAGAATAAACTTAATCTCAGTTTTTTTAAAATCTGAAGTACATTTCGTTTTCTATCTGAAAGATGCTATCATTGATCCTCAAGTTAAATTAAATATTTTAATATTTAATGTTGGGGATGTGGCATATTAAAAAAAACTTGCTAATTATAATGTGAAATTTACCCAAATGTACATGTTTTATGATTTTAAATGTTTTAATACACTTAATATTTGGATGAAGAGAAAAATTCTTTTTATATTAAATATGAGAGTTTAAAGGATTAAAAGAGTGTTTTTCCAAATATTTTATCTGGTAAGCATGCATTATTTTATGCTTAATATTTAAATACCTTTGGTATAGAATCGAAATGTCTGCCAAGTGAACATTGTTGTGAATTTGTGGATAGTACTGTTGAGTCTTGGGTTTGAGAGTCCTGATGTTATTGCAGAACTAACATGTAGAGGGACTGATGCATGTTACATCTGATGTGACTTTAAGTCTTCACATTGGTGTAATATGGAAGTTTGGAGACTGGGCTCAAGTGTCATCCTTGTCCTTGGACCAAGATTCAAAATTATGAGGCCCACTGACAATATGTTCATTATCCCTACACTCCTGTCAGATAGACTGCTATGTCACTCTAAAAATGATTTATTTGTCTCGTATATTCTCCTGATGACTGGATACAACCAGAAATGTTTTTTTTTTCAATTTGATGACAGACTCAACAATTTTAATTAAATTTTTATATCCTCCCCTGCCTTTTTAACTGGAATACGAATTCTTGAAAGTAATTTTCCACTCAATTAAATGTGTTACTCTCAAACTTCTTATAGCAAAATATGATTCTAGTCTATTCTTTATAGTGACAAATTTGTTGTCTTGTCCAAGCAGTGCTGAGAAATCAAATGGCGCCGAAGGCGTCCAAAACGGCCCTTGCTATGTTGACAAACTTTCGCAAATAAAGCAGCTGGTCCATGGAGTTTAGGTCTATGTTGGGGAGTTAAGCCAATATAGAAGGACAATTAAAAATATGATTTGGAAAAAGTTGAATGTCAGGATAATAAGGACAAGTATTGTAAATGCTTTGGACATCAGGGGATATTTTCATCGCTTTAAAGTGTCTTGTTTGTAGTCCGGCAATGATGGTTGAAATTATGTGGTTACAATTAAGATCTGGAACGAAGTGTGTCTTAACTGGATTGGAGATGAGTTTACATCTGGCTATTCCTTCAGCATCAGTAAGAGTTAGGCCATTAGAAAATTGAGGGGAATTTCGGATTTTCTTGGCAAAGTTATCAGCCTGCTCATTGCCAAAGATGTCTATGTGGGCTGGTATCTATTGTAAAGTGCAAGTTCTTTGGGCTACAACTACTCTGTTTATAAGGACAATTATATTCTGAGTCAGTTGAGAGTTGCCTCTCAGGATTATCTGGAGCACAGATCTAGAGTCTGAGGATAGTAGAATGCCACTAGAACTCTCAATTGTTCTGTTGTGGTAGTTCTCCAACCCTCCTTTAATGACCATAAGCCCACATGTAAAGTTTTAAGAAACTGTACCCGTGGGGATTCTATAGGATTCAAGTCCACCATTTGGGTGAATAAAATAGATTGCATCACCACCTTTATCAATGTCAGAGTCAGAAGATCCATCTGTACAGGCAATTACTTAGTTTTTGGCTAAATTTGAAAGCTCCTCAATGGTGTGAATGTCTTTCTGCTTGAGCAGTGCAACTGACTCCTGTTTGTTACAAGGTTTTAACAGGTTTAAATTTACTGTAGTGGTTTTCTTGTGATGCTTTTCTTTGAAAACCATAAATTATTGATTGGCAAAGATAAAAGAGCTGATTAGCTGTGCTATGGTTTGCCCTGTAAGTTATGATTCATGATCAGTGTCAATATTTAAATCAACTTCATAAATGGCAAAAAATGCTTTTCAAACCAATTTCCATTTTTAATTCCAATGTGTCAATAATAGTTTTAAACTTTTTTTCTCTAAAACTTCTGGTTCTGAGAATAAGAATTTGAACATTTTGTGTGTCTGAGATAAAATATTGTACTCTTGAGGCAATTTAACTGCTTTTTTTTAAAGTTGTGTTAGAAAATCTCTTAATTTCATTTATAAAATCATATTAAAGTAAAGGGAAACAGACAAAAGGAAGGAAAATTTATTTCTATGCAGGAACCAAATTCTATAAATTACTACTCCATTTGCCAAATTAAAAGCTGGAAATTTTATTTGTGGGGTTGCCCTTAAAGAAGTTAAGGAATAGGACTTGAATTTGGATTATTTTCTCATATATAAGAATATTAGATATAAATTACATTAATGTTATATTCTGGCTTTGCTATCCTATACAGAGCATATTTTGTCATACCATTTATTTAATTTTATCTGAGTTGATGTTCAATAAAAAGAATAGGTATTATTGTATTGTTTTGGGGATTCACTATCTTTTTTGCCAATTTCAGTATAAGATTTATATTTTTTACTTTTTCAGTATTAGGCATATTAAACAAATAAATATTAAGTCTAGTATACAAGTGTTTGAGAATTTCTATAACAAATCTTATTTTGGTACAGAATTTGGTGGTCTTTTATTAATCTGAGTTTATTGAGTATTGGTCTGTTTTCACATATTTTTGCTGTTAACTATTCTTTCAATTAGTCTTGAACATTTATGTAATAAAAATTTCAAAGTATAGAAGTACTTATATATACATATATATATATATATATATTTTAGTAGAGTTTAATCTTTTAAAAAAATTCTTAAATGTTATAAATTTAGATCTAGGTTTGTATTGCATTTGTTTTTGTACATGTAAGCATGTTTCTATTTTATTTATAATAAAATGTTGAAAGATATTTTGTGTGATATTTTGATTTATTCCAAAAAAATACAAAATTTTATTTTTATTCAACAATCAAAATTTGTTTGAAAATTTTGTGCCTTTATTTAAAAATTTATTCACTGTGAAATTATGCTCTAAAATTTTCCTGTTAATCATATATGAAAATTAAAAGATCTAAAATTCTTATTTTTCTTTTAATATCTTACTACATACACATTACCTTTAACAATATACGATGGTTTAAGTTATTATTTAGACGTTTGTTTACACGAACATAATTTTACGTCCACTTGAAAATGATAGAAAAGGAAAGAGATTTACATACAGAGACAGTGAAATGTAGAATATTAAACATAAAATCTAATTGAGCCTTTGTTCTAATCATGCATATTATAGAAATTTCGAGAGTAAGGTTTTAGTTGACATCTGCATTAGTTGCATCTGACATCTGCTCAAAATCAAAGCTTGCTGTTAGCAGTGTAAATCCAACTTTATATTAATACAAAAGAATAATATTGATTATAAATTTGCTTCTTTTATATATTTTCATTTTATGCAAATTTAATGATTTTGTTATGGGTAGTTATTTGATTCATGTATATTATGAGATCCAATTGTATAATTAGATTTTTTTCTGGAGCCTAGTAGCTATAATTAGATTAACCTTTTTATTGTTATATTTTCGATACATTTTTGTAATTATAACTCGAGGAAACTTGGACAGGTTTGAACTGATTGAATGACAAACTTTGTATGAAAGTATTTTTTGAATGATTAGTTATATTTAATATAATTGTATCTATAACATTTTATATATTTCTCTATAAATTTTTGCTGCAATCCTTTTCCAGATTTACCTACCAAATACAATATTATATGCAGTGAGTATATTGTACAGCAATTTGAATGCTAGTAAACTTTATACAACAAATTTTATTTGCTTTAGATGTTCTTAAATGGGAATTAAGTCTGTTAGCTAAAGTGTTATTTCTACTGTAATGGTTGGAGGAGTGCAATCTTTTCTCATTCAAATGTGAAGGGAACAATTGTATGCATGCAAGAAGTTGTGATGCCATATTAATTAAATTATAAAACATCATTAGTATATATAATCTTAGCATTTTTATAGGGAAGAAATTAAAATCAAGAAATTTTTTAGTATTCCTTGAAAAATAAGAATAAAATTTACTTTATTATTATAGGTTATAGTAAAAAGTATTTCAGTTTAAAAAAACTTATTTTTAATATGTTATGTGCAATACATAATTTTTATTCCAATGAATTTTGATTTCTTTCATATATATTGATGTACTAATGTTTGTTTTTGTTTTCAGGAATTTTTCAAAAAAATTTCAGATTTATTTAAAAAAAAAAATTGTATTCAGTTTTTTACATGTTTAATTGTATTTATTACTTGTTCAAGTTTTATTTGTGAATTTAATCTATCAAATGTTAAACTTAATAATTTTTACTGATTTATACATAATTGTTTCAATGATTAGCATTTATATAATCCTTTTGCTGGTATTAAACTTGAATACAATTTTTAAAATTTAATATTTATAATAATGAATTGCTGATTTTCTGTTAAATAAACCTATAACATTCAATCAATGATTGCATTCTGATATTAATTTTAGTGTTTCTCTTAAAAATTTAGTCACACATCATGGAATTTTGTGTTGTAATCAGTCAGCCTATATATGTTAGCCATATATGTGTGTGTTACAGTGACATACACAAGGGTGGGGTTTGCAGGCCCATAGACCAATCAGATTTTTAATATGAAGATTTCATCTTGGTGCTTTTTCATCAATGTGTTTTATGAAATATAACCCATCCCTTAAAAGGAGTCTGGATATGCCACTTTTGTGTTTTGTAAATTTTAAAAATAAATGTTAAAGTAAATATTTAATGAAAAATAAGGGCTCACATATATATATTAAAACATGCTTCAAAGTTTTTCCAGTTGTCTTTTAATCTGGTAGTTGACTAAGTAAAAGAGAAATGTGCTTTTATGTTTTGAGCTATCTGATTATGTGCATGACATTAAAAAAAGAATTCTTGGGCTTACAAGATACAGAATTCTCATTAAATGTTTTTATTATATGCTCCCATGCTCCAATAATGCGGCTTATATATGCTTCATTTAAAAACTTGAAAACATTCAGAAAAAGATTTTTTTATGTGTACTTTTTGTTTGATATTTGTTATGTTTAATCTAATATTTAATTTTCAAGTAATTGTGCCATAAAATGTTATGGAATATTCAAGCAAAATATGTGCAGGAAATATTTTTCAAAGTTAATATTTGTTTGGCTTAAGAAATTTTGTGAAAATGTTTGTATACCTTTACATTTTTATTTTACATCAATTTGTTTTAACAGAAACTGCACAATGCATTTTCATGAATATATTTGATGCTGTTTCCATTTTGTTTTGTTGCTACTATTTTTTTCACGATTTTTTTATGCACTTTTTTAGAATAAATATCTGTGAAGTCTTATTACCTGTTTTATTACTTTTTTTTAATTCTTTTTTTTTTAAAATCAGTGTTAAAAGCAAAATTGTTTAAAAAATTGAATTTTTTGTTGTTGTAAATTAGTGTTTTTATTGTGTGTTATGGTAGTCAGTTATAATACAACATTTCTTTTATATTTTCATCTTAGGTAATTCAGGACCTTTTTTTAAATGTTTCATATTAGGAGAAACAGAACTCTTCAAATGCTCTGTCTGTTTACGTGAATTTTCTCGAAAGGGAAATCTTATGCGTCATATAGAGTCACATAAAGAAGTACGAGTTATGTATCCTTGCTCAATGTGCTCAAGAACTTTCTTACGCAAAGATAAATTAAGAGAGCATGAAACAGTGCATTTTTCTAAAATTTGATATTGATTTTTTAGTGTTAAATATATCAATATTTCTATTACACATTTGAGTTTTCTTGATATTTTCCTTTGATTATTTTTATCAAATCAAAACCATAGCTAAATGCCATAATATCCATTAGCCAACAATGGGAAAACGCTCTTGTCCATTATCAAAAACAATGACTTTGTTTTAAATTGTTTGAAATCTTGATGTAAATTCTTCAAAATCTTTGCTAATTCATTGATGAAAGGGCTGATACTAGTACCATTTATTTTTTTAAGTCATGATTTTATGTGTGTTTTTATATGGTTTTGTTATAATTTTCTTTTTTATGAATTAACTGAATTTTGAACTAATTTTAATACCCATGGATTTTTCCAAAAAATAATTATAAAATTTCACCAAGTTATAAGGCATAACTATAAAACAATGACTGACCATCAAAAATCTATTTAGCACCATTTCAAAATCATGCCAAAAATGAGTACATACCAATATCAAATTAGTTCATTTAATTATTTTAAAAATTCAAAGGGAGAATAGTAATCAAAGTCAAAATTTTTCTAAGCTAAATCCTTTCAATGTTTAATAATTTGATGGTGAAAAAATGTAGTTAAGTAGTTCAACTTTTAGGCAGGGGATTTGGTCATTTGAAAAATGCATAGTAAAAATTATGATAGTAAAGTTTAAATTACATGAAGGATCACTTGTTTTATTTTCTTATTAGTACTGTGAGTTAATTTTGAATAATAATTGTGTTTTTAAGATGAATTATGTGCTTGATCTTTAATCATGTTGAAAAATACTACAAATTGGATTTGATATTTTGTGAAGAAAATATTTTCTAAATGTTATTTTAGTAACAAACTTTTAAAAATTTTATATTAATTTTTTGTAAAAACTGATAAAAAGCAACTATTGTAAAATATTTCAAGCTGAAAATTTTGAATCTGTTTTGTTTTTTGAAGAAATTAAAGTATTTGCTTTTCAATTATATCTCTTCAAATTATTGTAATATATATATTCTTGCTTATTCTTTTTTGTGTGTGTTGATTTTTTTTTGCTCATGACTTTTAATTGAAAATACTGTTGCCATTAAATATTCTTTTAATTTTAATAGTTCGTTACAATTTAAAATATAACAAGATTTAAAATGTATTGATTACCTTTTGTTGAATTAATGTTATTAATTTTTGACATGTACACTGTTTAATAAGTTATAATTCACCATTAAATTATAAACCCATCATATTTATTTTGGTAATTTTAATTGTATTGTTATGTTTTTATACAAACTTTACTCAATTCTTTTGAATGAAAGAATAAAGAAAACAACAATAAAAACAAACGCATATTTTTTGTCTAAATTGAAAATAATTTTATTTATAGCATTAAACTGAGAGTCAATTATCTATTAGAACATCTTTGTATTTATTTCTGTTTTTAGTAAAGATTTCAGGCTTAATAAGAATGTTTAATTTTTTTATATATATATTTGTGATTCTAAGAGTGTTATTTGACCTTTAGTGTCTTTTTTAGGATCTACATTTTCTATGAGGCATTCATCTCAATATCAGTTGTACAATTGTTTCAAGTGAAATATTGAGTTTAAGCAAAAATTTAGTTTTATTTGTCATGTAGAACAGCATAAATATATCAAAGAACTTTATCTTTGAAATATTTACACCAAAACATTTTTGCTTAAATATAATTTAAGGCAACATCAGAAAATGTTTCATTAAATTAAATGAATTTTAAAAAAAATCTGTGTATCTCATTTTTGTGTGTCTGTTTATTGATTTGTGCAACATTATTTTAATCGTATGGTAATACAGGAGATTTTTACAAATATAGTAAATTATAGATTTTGTTGAGTTATAAATTATTTAAATAATAATAATAAAAACTGATATTTTGACTGTTTTATATTCATGTAAAAATATCAGAAAAGTAAATAAATTTTAAATATTTCTAAAATGATTTAGTACTTGACTTATGCTATGTGCGTTTTTTTAAAAATAAACTTTGATATTTGTAGCTTCTCTTATCAAAGATATTATTTATAAAAAAAGCCTTTATTGCCTTGAAATATCTGATTTTAAAAGTATTTGAATTATAATAGTTTATCTAATACTATTATAATCAAATGTAAGTAATAGTTTAGTATAAAAAAGATTTTTTTTTCAATGAATAATATGTCTGAAAAATTTGGTTATGAAAATAACTTCGTGTCTTTAAAAGTATATAGTCTATTCTAATTAGATATAATTCTTTTACCCTTTGTGTTTACAGAATTTTGATTATTAAAAAAGGTTATTTTTTAGTATATTTTCATGAAAAATTTAATCTTAATTCTGATATATTTATAGTGTTTTATATCTTAAAAAAATCATTTTAAAAATAAAATCAAAAGTATTACATGTTGCAAAATCATTATTTAATTATTTATAATATGTAATAATGTTTTGAAAGTTGAACAGTAAATCTCTTATTTCATATTTACTGTGTGCCAGAATGGTATAAATGGTATTTTTGTTATAGTGTGCTATACATGATTATAAATAATTTTGTTGAAATGATGTTCAATGAATGATTTCAAATCTTGATCCCCCCTTATGTATTATACAAATAAAAGTAATAGGGACATGATACATGAATAATATTGGGCTTGTGCAGTTTCTCTGACTTTACTGAATTTTACTTGCTCTTTGAGAATCATCTTTTAACAAGTAACATGAATCTAATTTTTGTCCTTAATACTTTTCATGAATTTTCTTCTATTCTCTCGTGCATGCCCATTTAGATTAAAAGTTGAAGAGGCCGACTCTGCTTATATTATACTAAACTTCACTTTTTGTAAAGAGGAATATTCTGAACACAAAATGTCTCCAAATTAGAAACATGGTATTTTCATTGATTTTTTCATTTTATATATTTTTGTGAAGGATACAAGACTTTCAACCATTTTTTAATAAAGTATTGAAGCGATTAAATTTGCTTGTTGAATCTGAACTCAAAAGGAAATACATTTACTCATCCACTTAATTTTTAGATTCTTAATTGTAAATATTTATGTATGTACTTTTGAGGAAAACTACCCTTGATTGTAACATGGTACAAAACAAAATATAGAAAAAAAATGATGTTAGAAAAAGGGAAAAAAATTTAAAAAAAAAATTATGTTGAAGAAGAAATTGTATAGGCCATTTCCCTGCAAGCAGCGCGTAATGCAAACTAACCTTTGCAGAAAAGTTGTGAGAAGATAAAAGGTCAAAATTAAAATTTGTGTTGGCCAAGGAAGCCAATGATTAAAATAGTAAAGAAAAAATCTGCCTTATCAGAGAGAAACATACAACATATTACTTTTTAAATTTTATTTTTAAGGTGAATTTTGCATTCAATTTTGGTGCTTGATAACATTTCAAGTTATCAAGTTTTAAACTGAAATTTCAATTAAAAAAATTTTTTCTTTCAGATTCTTCTAATTTATTATTCAAGAATTTACCTCAGGCAGCATTTCAAACATACAAATGCTCTACTTGTTATCGAGAATTTTCTCAAAAGGGAAATCTTCAGCGACATGAACAATTGCACAAAGATGTGAGAGAAATGTACACCTGCAGATTTTGCCCTAAAACATTTGCACGTAAAGATAACTTGAAATGTCATGAAAAATTGCAACATATGATGCCATTATCTCTTAGAAAAACTATGCAGTGATTGATGTTTTTTTTTTGTGTAGTATTTTATAATATTTTTTTCTGTTTAAAATATTTTAGTAAGTTTAAAAAAATTTAATGCAAGAAAATAATTTAATGAAAAGTTTTTGTATTAAACTTTTCATTTTATAATTAATTTGTATGGTTTAATGTTCATTAAAAAAAAATTTTTTTTTGTGAGAAAGAAATGCTTGGTTGCATCTTTATCTCCGAATGTTAGCTTAAATTTTTACAGGTATCTTTTTAAAAATTCTAGCGATTCTATAAAAAATGGTTTTGAATAATTCTTTCTTAAATTAGTTTTGTTGACTATTTTTTGATTAATTTTATAATTCTCATTTTTTTTCTTAAATCCGAATATGGCATTTTTAAAAAAATATTTCTCTTGAGGCACATTTTATAATTATGTAAGGTTACTTTTATATTTATTTTTCAGTTTTAAATATTTAAGATTTTCTATTACATGTTTTTGTTGTTGTTAAAAGCTGTTTACGGCAATTTGATCAAAATCAGGGCATAATTTTTCTGTTTTACATAACCTTTTAACATTATAATTCACACATTTCAGTGTCACAGTTTCATATTTATATATTTTCTGAATTATTAATTCTTGTTTATCATTGTAGTGTACAGCCTGACTCAAAAGTCAGTTTTTCAGCCAAACAATAACTCATGAGGCTTTTTGTAAACAAAACCTTAGATCATGATTACTTATTCATCAGACAAATATCAAAGTTTTTTTTTTTTTTACAATCAATGAAACCATATCTTCACTTCTTTCCTGTTTTTATTCTCATGTCATGTCCATTTGTTCATACACGCAAAATTCTGTTAAAAACTGTGAATTTGCACTATGAAACTGTGGATATGATTAAATGCACATCAAAGTAGTTTTCCTTTTGATTTTATAAGTGAGTGTTAATGCAATTTTTTGTCATATGGTATCATTGCTTAACTTTCCATCTGGCAATCTACAGAATTCTGTCATTTTGTAAAATTTGATTTATAAGAAATCTCAATGAACAACCACCAATCTTTCTCATTTCAGCTATCTTTAAATTCTTTTTTTAAAATTATTCTCTTGTTGTAAAATAATTGTAGCTTATTGTACTATTTCATAGTTTTGGTGGTATTTGTTCCTAATTATTTGAAATAAATTTATAGATTTTAGTTTTAATGTCATTGCTGCAAGATGGGATAATTTTACTTGCTGAGATAGATGTAAATGTCTTTTTGAATAAATGTGTTGAAAATTCAATACAAATTTTCATTGACTTTTTGTAAGAGACAAAAATTCAAATTTTAAATAGTGACTGCAATTTAATTTTGATAATGTCATTAGATGATATACTGACGAGACTTTTTTTTTATTCTCATTTGTGTGGAACTCGCTATGATTGATGTTTGCTACAAATGGATTTCTTTCTGATTACAATGTCTGGAATCCCTTTTTTTGGACAATGATGATCAAAGGATTCTGTGAGTGATTCTAAGTGCTTTTGAACAATTGTTACCACTTTTCTTTTGATATTTTTTCTTGCATATATTCATCACATTTTGAAACATAATAGTTCTTCAACCATGTTTTCCACAGTAATGTTTTCAGGTAAAAAGTACATATTTTGTCTTGCTGTGTGGATGACATGGTGAAATAGGTGTTTACTGATTTCAAATTCTGTAGGAGTAATAAAAAAGGACTTCATTACCCATAAATTTCACGAGTAATGACATTTTTTGTTTAAATGAAATGGGTTAAAACTTAATTTTCTAGTTATTAAGAGCTTAATTAGTTGAAAAAGGAAGAAGCTGTGATGGTGGTTGAAGATGAAAATAGTTATTAAGAGATGTGTAGGGAAAGGAGGGGGGGGCATTGTTTGAGTCAGTTTGTTATAAGATTTACAAAAGGTACTGTTTTTTTTAATTTGTGGAATTTTTTTGAGTGTATGTGAAGGGTCATGTTACTAATTTACCACAATGAATTAATAATTATTGATTAATTTGTATTGAAGCATTTTAATTTTTTTATGTGATGTGATGCCACATGACCCATATGATTGAAGTATATAGTATTATGACTTAATAACTTGTTTGCCAAGAAAATATGTAATTTTTTGTTTTGTGACTTAAATATCTTACAACATATGAAAAGAGAATTTTATTATAATTTGCAAATAAGTTTTTGATACACTATGTTTTCTAATAAACAAAATTTAACTGAAGAAAATTTTACTACAATTTATATATATTTCATTTTTTCTACATTTATTTAAAATTGATTTGAGATTGTAGGTTGATTGGTAATTAACAACAACAAAAAAATTTATTTTCTCTATTTTGTAAAATAGATTTTGAAACTGATAAATCTCTAAATGTTTATATTGAATATTATAAGTATTAGAATGAATTATATGCACATTTAAAAGCACTTGTTATTATTCTGTAATTTTATAGAATGTTATTCTCATGATGTTTTTGATGAAAGACAAAGAGAATCTATTGATTTTTGCTTCTATAATTCTATATTATATTTGTATTTTTTATTTATGATTAAAATCAATAAAATTTTTTATTCCTTTCATACATATGCCATCAAGTATTTTTTAAATTCTATATTTATTTTTATATTGCTCATAATTAAAAGTAATATTTTTCAAGCTACATACAGTTTCCCTTTTTAAAAAAAAAAGTTTCCTGTGATATTTTATAATTTTTGCTGAAATTTGCAATTGTTTATTTTATGTTATGATATATCATACATTTTGAAATTGTGATAAATTTTTACATTGGTAAAGATAATTATGTGGACAAAATTAGGAAGCATATTTTTAAAACTTCTATGTTTAAGGGAATAAAAGATTTTATCACTATCATCTGTGGAATAAAATATTTAAGGCTAAGTGTTTTTAGTTAAATGGGTGAAAACTTTCCTACTTTACATAGTAACTGAGCTTAGAGCTGTATTTTTCACCTGGTAAGGAAGTGTATAGTTTAAATTTTGAAAAGGGAGAAAATTTCACTGTTTTTAAAAAAAGATGAAGGATTGAATTTTAGGATTAAAATTGCAAGGATACATTTATAATTTCTTTTAAATCGTGACTCTAGTTTAATTGATAAATATTTCTGAAGTTTTTCTTTTCAAAAACTTGCCATGAAAGCTCCATTTAAAAAAGGCTCAAGTTTATGTATGTCTAATAAATTCAATTTTAAATGCAAATTCCAAAAAGTTTGACCAAAAATAGTGTTTGGGTTTATCACATAATCAAAATGAAGAGAAGAATATTCTAGAAGGAATTGTGATATCAGAGTCAATAAGAACTTTGAAGATAAAGAAATAAAAGAAGGAAAAAAAAAATCATCATTCATTTTTAAAAATTACTTTTACAAATTTAACCAAAAATTTGTGAAACATCTTGTCAAATTAAATAAACACCTTCATAGTATGTATTAGTATAAAATTGCATATATGTACATAAAGGTAATCAATTTTTTATAAAAATATTCTAGTTATAATTGTATATTTTTGCATTTATTTATACAAAGTGAAAAAATAATAACTATAATCTTGAAATGTGTACAAATATTTTTTTCCCAATGTTTTTTTGTCTGTACATTATACATTTTTGAAAAAAAAATTACTTCTTTGTTGAAAAGTACAGGATTCTCTTTGTTTTGTGCTTTGTTAAAAAAAGATATTTTCTTTTCTTTGTAGATGCATATGTATATTTTACTGGTGAACCTCCAATACGAACATATGGTTGTACAAAGTGTTCTGCTACATTCACTCGGAGGTATAATCTATTGCGGCATGCAGAGAAGCATAAAGAAATCAAAGAACTTCATGCCTGCAATTTTTGTAACAGAACTTTTTCCCGCAAAGACAGTCTAAAACTGCACATGAAATCTCACTTTGATACTATGCAAAATGAAGAAAAATGATCTGTAAAATGTTACTCTCTCTTATTTTTTCTCAGTACAAAAAATGCATCTTCATCTTAAATAGAGGTTTTTAATTCAAAATTTTTAACTAAAAAAATGCCATCTCATCGAAAAGCCATTGAATAACAATAAAAATAAGTCAAACATATATTATTTTGAATGTATATCATTTTATAATTCAGTGTCCTTAACATAGAAACATCTAGATAATATTGCATGTTCTCTAAATTACTCTTGCATAATATGTATATTTTTAAATACATTTTTTATTACTTTTGTTTTGAAAATATTTTTTATCCTAAACTTGTTTTATCAATATGAGTGAACAATATCTCTCATATGCTTCAAAAATATTTCTCGATTAAAAAATTGTGCAAATTTATTTATTAATTGTTTTTAGCAGTATATGAGGATTATATAAAAGAGTGGCTTCGTTTGCATTGAATTGTCCTTTAAAAAATATGTATTTGGTACTATAATTTAATTAAGTCTTAGACAATTTGCTGAGGCTTTTTTTTCTACTAAAGTGACATTTTCGTTGATTTGATTTACATTTAAATATGAATTACATCATTAAAAATGTTCATAATTTTGAATTGTGATTTTATTTTGTATTTTAATTTCAGAGTGCACATTTTATTTGTGTATATTTATCTACATGGTGTGCATTTGTTCTT
Organism: Trichonephila clavata; assembly: GCA_019973975.1. NCBI lineage: Eukaryota > Metazoa > Arthropoda > Arachnida > Araneae > Nephilidae > Trichonephila > Trichonephila clavata. Next base: position 29,355 of record BMAO01009922.1, on the reverse strand, counting down.
ATTTGTGAACAAATTCTTTTAATTCCTTCTTAGAACTAAGCCATTATGTTTTCAATCACTGTCAAATGCTGATTTTGTTATATGCTGCTCTCAATCTAGATAGCTGCTTCATTGATATTTTTGTCTTACAATCAGATATCAAGCACATACAAAATTGCTATTTTTTTGTAAATTACTTGACATATTGTGAAATATATACTTTGACCTTTTTTTTTTTGAGAGTATGAATTTATGTCTGTTGTATTTTACAATTCTGAATATTACACAGTTTTTTATTAAACTTTTTTACATAGTGAATACCACATATAAAAAAAACTGTTACTGTTCAGTTTTTATTTATAAACTCTTGAATTTTTCTCATTTAATTTTTAGAAATATCTTATGTATTTTTAATAAGACATACTAAATAAATGTTATAACTTATACATGTTCAGTCTGTATATACTTCACGCTTTTGGTGGAAAAATTTATTTTTATTGAAGAGAACAAATTTATATAAATTTCACTTTGTGAAACTTTAAGCAATTTCTTTTCTTTGATCAAAACATTTTCTTTAATAAATATTTTTGTGATGTGTTTTTTTCTTCTTTCTTTTCAATTTCAATTAATATTAAAAGTTTTTATGCTTTATATGAATGAACAAAATGTTCATTCATTTGTAGAATGTATTTTTAAATAAGAATATTTAAACTTTATTATAAAGTAAAATTTAAAAAAAAAAACTGTTTTAGTTTGAAAGGAAATATTCAAAAATTAGGAAACCAACGTATTTACTGAATAAAAATAAATAAAATTATGTTTTTATTACACATTATCTCTTCTTAACTAATTATATATTTCATTTTAAATTTCTGCTCTTTCAGTTTTATTAACCAAAGTTTTATGCTGTAATATCCAATATTTTAAGTTTGAAGCTATTTCATTTTATATATGATTGCATGGAGTTAAGAAAACAAAATAAATCTAAGAATTTTAATGATTTAATTAGATATGTGAGATTTATATGTATTAGGCATAAAGTAGTACTATATATGTATAAACAAATATTAATTTAAAATTTTTGTTTTGAAAGTGAAGAAATGATAAAAAATTGATTATTTATTAAGTATGGGATTAGTGTGTATTCTTAGCCGAAAATATCAATAGTAATACTAAATAGCTAATATTAATTGAAATACTTTGTTTTGAAGTGTGAGAGCTTGAACATTAAAAATATTTTCTCTAAAATATCCCCATAACTTTTCCTTTTATTGTATGGGCATTAGAATTGTTTGTAAAATATGTATTTTATCTATGGGATTTTTTCTTTTGTTGTGTAGATTGGAATTTTCTGGAAGATTCGCAGAAATATTTGGATGAATCTACTTGTCCAATTTGTAAAAAGAGATTTTTTGATGCTGGAACTATGCGTCGTCATCTGAAATGTCACCAAACAATTCGAGAACTGTTTGTATGCAATTTTTGTAGTAAGTCATTTACTCGAAAAGATAATTTAAATGTTCATGTAAAAACCATACATTAAATGCAATGACAACCAGAATTGTAGATACTTTTCGAAATTTTTGTATTTTCCAATTTTACATACTGATAGATAATGAACTTGCTGTGATGTTATAAAGAATATCGTGCTAATCTCTGAATGTACTACTATGATAAAGATTATTGTGCTAAATGCTGAATGTAATAGTAGAATGTCACGTATAAAAATTTAGATCTAAACTTTTTAAATATTAAGAGTATTTGAATTTTTACTTTTAAATGAAACAATTTGCTTTCTATAAGTATGAAAAATTAAAAAATACAAAATTTGCAGCGAGTGTCCATAATTTTGGTCATCATAGTAAATAATGATAAAACTACATTTCTTGCCATTTTAATTGATTAAAAACTTATCGAATGACTTTGTGTTTAAAATATTTCTTGTGCAATAAATATTTAAGAATTTGAAGTTTAATAAATAATAAGAAATTGAATTTGCTTGGAATCAAAACTAAAATTCACTGTGATATATGCTAAAAATGTTCAGAAATAAAATTTTTATTCCTGATTTTTGGTTTTATTTTGAAAGATGTGTCGATTGTGTGAGATTATGCTATGTACCTGAGTCATGTTATGAACCTTTGTTATTTTTTAAGGGGACACAGTACAATTAATTTGACAAAAATTCAAATAAAAGTTTTTTAGCCTAAAGTATTTATATTATTTCCTATAATCTTACAAAGTTTTAAAGCTCCAAGTTAAAAAAAAATCCTGAGTTATAATAACTTTAAAGTCCTTTTTTATTCACATTCCTCTAATGACAAATGAAAACTTTAAACTGATTTTATCTCAGAAAAGAAAATTACAAGTTTATCTTCATTGTTTTCTATGTATTTTTCTAAAGCCTTTTTCTATTTCTATGTCAAATGCTTTGATATTTTTTCTAATTATTGTTGCTGTTCGTACATGTAACAAAAGTTGTTATGTATTTTTGAATCAAAGTAATACTTATTTTTTTAAAAAATAGTTGAAATTAGAATTTACACATTTTTTCAAGGAATTTTCAATATGCATTCATAAAAAATCTATTTTATTAATATCAATCATGTTAGCAGAAAACCCCTACCATAGTCCAGTCATATTAGTCAGAAATTAGGGTCAACTGCAGAATGAGAGATAATATGCTGAAAATTTGTACAGACATTTATTTTGTCACTCTAAATGTTGTCTCAAAAGTCTCATAAAATCTCATGTCCGCGTCTTAAGATATTCAAGGTCAAAGGTCACGAAACTCGGTGTTTAGCAAAAATCTCGTTTCCTATGGCCTTAATGCTATTAAAATTTATTATAAATATTGTAGAGAATGAAGTTTTCTATAACTTTATAATTGAAACATTTTTTATATACATCAAACTGTTTTTGAGATAGACGGCGCTGCACGTGCAACGCTTAGCTATCTACAGCATAATGCAAGGTCAACCGTCAGTCACATGATATAATATGCCGTATAAAGTCTATAAACCTTAAAAACATATATAGTGACAAATATGTGGCATTTTTTTATTAATTCTTACATTACATTTATCAATAGTTTTCATTAATCAAGTATATTTTATTAACCCTCATCTGTTCGCAGAATATTTCCTCGTTTCCTGGTGGAATGGCTTTTTCGAACAGCTCACAAAATATAATAAGGATTTTTCTACTTCTCGGATTATGTTTCTTCCTTTATTGACCTTCTGCGAATATTGCCAAGTTTCATGGCCAAAAAACGTGTTTAATTACTTTTGATCAAACTCTCTACTCTAAAGCTCGTGAAATAGTTGCTGCATCAGATGCTAACTCAGAATTTTGTAAGATAGTTGTTAAATTAGGAGGATTTCATATGCTCATGTCCTTTCTTGGATCCATAGAATATATAATGGATGGAAGCGGACTCACACAAAGAAGCTCTAGGTAAAATATATGCTAAAAAATTCAGTCGATAAAATGTTGAATGGTCACGCTTATTCAAGAAGTATCAAAGGTCATATACATTATTACGACTTGCATTATCAATGAGGATCTTCGAAGACATGAAGATTGTGTGTTAAATGAGTTAACTGAACAAATCAACTGCCAAAATATTTCCTATGAAGGTGTTGAAGAATGTGTAGGTAACTCAAACTTATTTATTGATCCATTTCGGAATAAACTGAATGAATTAAAAGCTCGATGTCCTACATCACAATTATGGGTATAATATTTCGAAATGGTATCAATAGCACTTGACTTCATTCGCGCTGAAAGACTGGGACTTTTCAAAGAACATCTTAATACTGTACAAAGAATGCTGCTGTATTTTCATGCTAGTGGTCATTTTTTGTATGCGACGTCTGCACATTTATATCTTCAAGATATGATCGATTTGCAAAATACAATGGATGGACAGACTTTTAAGAACTTTAAAAATGGATTCTTCACCGTGAAACGAACAGAGAAATTTATTTCTGGTACATGGACAGATATGGTTATCGAACAAAGTCTAATGAAATCTATGAAGACAGAAGGGGGAGTATCTCGCGGTCGAAGTACGCAAGAAAGTGTTTTATGTAAATGGGCGTTTGCCATGCACGCTACAAGTACAATTTGCGAGGAGATGGTGAAGTCTTATACCATTTCTTTAAACTCTACTGAACAGCACGCTAATGCTAAGGATTCAAAAGAGATAATACTGATGTAAGTAAACTAGTTGAATGATTTACACTTCATAATCCCTTTCTAAATACACAACAATTGGTATCTTTAGTTTCTGTAATGGTTGAAAATGATCAAATTAATTGGCACAAAGCCTATGAAATCGGATTAGAATCAATGGTAAAGATAACTGGTTTAAAATTTAATGAAATAAAGTTAAAACGATCCGATAAGGTTTTACCGCTTTCGATTGTCAACAAATCTGTCAAAATTAACGATTGTAGAGTTTAAATTGATCTATTGCTACTTTTCAAAAGGATAACTGAAAGCAAACAGTTTGAATGTAATGTTCAAGAATATCTCCAATATGAACTAAGTCCATATCCATCTCCTTTATTTGATAATTATGGCATGTGAAAAACCACGAAAGCGACATTTTATGACAATATGACTCCTGTCGACTTCGACGAAAATAATGTAACATACATTATCGATGGTGGGCTTCTTCTACATCGCGTCGTATGGAGTAAAGACGATACTTTTAGATAAATACGTAAAATATTTACAAAAACATTGTGATTCTAAAATTGTAGTTGTATTTGATGGATACTCGGACTATAGCAAAAGCATAAAAGCAATGGGACAGCTAAGAACTGCTGCTTTATCAAAACCGAATGAAGTTTGTTTCAACGATACACTGATCGTATCAATTAGCCAAGAGAAATTTTTATCGAATCAATGTAATAAAAATTTTCTATTAACATGTTGACTGGAAAATTAGAATTTGTTGATATCACGACAAAACAGGTCAGAGGTGATGCAGATGTTCTTATCATAGTAACAGCTATTGAAGAATCGGAACATCACAGGATTGCCGTCATAGTAGGAGAAGATATTGATTTGCTCGTCATTTTGATTGGACGTATTCAAACACATTAGGAAGTGTTCTTTAAAAAAGTTGGCAAATGGAAAGTTAAAACTCAAAAATACTCTTCTAAAAGTTTTGATAAATATCCTCATTGTAAAAAGCATATTTTATTTCTGCACGTATTTAATGGCTATGACACAAAATCTGCATTTTTTAAAAAATAGAAAAAAACTTTCAATAGAATATTAGAGAATGTTCCGTATTTGGATCAACTTGCTCAAGTATTCCAAAAAGAAAACTGTTCTCTACAAACATTACATGAAAATAGATTACGAGTCTTGTTGGCGATATATAATGCTCCAAAATGTGAGAACAGTATTATAATCTTTGTTAAACTCAAGTCAGCAAAGCTCAATAAACCCGTGCAGTTATCCAATCTTCCACCAACGAGTACAGATGCTCATCAACACATCAGCAGTGTATATTATCAAGTTCAAATTTGGTTAGGGAATGATTTAGAACCCCAGGGATGTGGTTGGATTCTGGGGAATGAATTCTTGGAATCGATTACGACAGTATTGCCGCATTCTCCAGATGAATTAATACAATATTTTGCAACTGCAAAAATGGTCGTGGTTCACGCTGTGGATGTAGGAAATCGGGCTTGTGGCCAGTATAATGGGCAAGCTTGCTTCTATGCTTCACGATATGAGAGCGATCTCGATGAAGATTGTACTTTTTATCCCGAAGTCCTTCTAGATTTGGAGACAAATACCCTTCACAACGAAAATTATGAGAATGAATTGGAAATTTTCAAGTGACCGAAAGATAATGAAGAAGAGGAAGAAAGAAAAATAACATTCTGTTCGTCTTATTAAAATTTTTGTGAAACTTCTACACACATCCTAATTTTAATTGTAATAATTATATAAAACGATATTTCTCTCTCCACAAATAAAAATATAATTAAAATTACTTGCTTTATTTTTTCACTACTTTAAATGATATTAGTATACATAATAATAGAATATAATTAAAAATACCTTAAGCACATATATCTGTCAACAATTTTTAAACTACGCGAACATGTAAGTGTTATAAAAGAAATAAATACTTGCTGAATGAAAACTATTAATAAATGTAATGTAATAATTAATAAAAAATGCGAAATGATTGTAAATATACATATATTTTTAAGGTTTATAGACTTTATACGGTGTATTATATCATGTGACTAACGGTTGACTTTGCATTATGCTTGTAGATAGTTAAACGCTGCGCGTTCAGCGCCTTCTATCTCAAAAACGGTTTGATGTATAAAAAAATGTTTCAATTAAAGTTATAGAAAACTTTATTCTCTACGATATTTATAATAAATTTAAATAGCATAAAAGCCATTGGAAACGAGATTTTTGCTAAAAACCGCTTTTCTTGACCTTTGACCTTGAATATCTTAAGACGCGGACATGAGATCTTGAGACTTTTGAGACAACATTTAGAGTGACAAAATAAAGGTCTATACAAATTTTCAGCTTATTATCTCTCATTCTGCAGTGAAACCCTAATATGACTGGACTACCAACTTTTGTTGTACGTAGTTTGATGAACTTATAAATCAAATTTTATGTATGTTTATCAATTATATTGTGAAAGGAGTAGCATTTTAAAATCCTTTCATAAATTTTAAAAATTTTCCTTTAAAAATTAAATAGTTAGCTCTCTTTTTATAGTATTTTGAGTACAAAAACTGTTTTATGTAATACATGTACTTAGGTTACAAGTAAAAAAAATTGTAAAAGCTATTGAGAGCTAGCTGAAAGATATCACAAAGAGTTTTGTATAAACCGTACCATGTCCCCTTAAAAGTTTACTCTTTCTTTTTTAGTTGTAAATAATATTAATATGTACCTAAGTAGTGTAGCTTTTAAATTATCGTTTACACTCATATAGGTGATAAATAAATATTGATGAAGCTAAATACACCACATAAAAAAATAGATGAAAATATTCCCTGTGTTTTGAAAAGTTTGAGACGTGTAGATTCAGCTATTGCAGTGTACTAGATATCGGTTCTGACACAATTGATGCCGATGTTTTCTAGTATTTTTCTGTAGCAAAGTGATGAAATTTCCTGTATTTGATGCGTCTGGGCTTTGTGTGGGTAATTTACTACGAAGTGCGCAATGGAACTTTCAGAAACCATTTACTTTTGTATGCTTTTACTCAGATACCTAAAATAGAAAGGCCCTTTAGATCTTGACCCTGTAGATTTCTAAAGTAATCTCGTTTTTGGTAGTTAAAACCAGAAGCGAAAATGCTCTAGAAATCTATAAATTGTGAAAATAAGAAGTTTCTTGAATCGCCTTTCAGTGAGGTGAGCTTTAAGAGACTTGCGTATCTTCAACTTTAATTGGTCAATTCTCGCCTCTGGTTAGAACTCTAACGGTAAATTTTGATAATGCTCTCGTGTTTGGGCTTTGCAATATAATAAACATTTTTAAAAAAAGTTTTTTTTTGTTTGAGCAATGTGTAAAACGTTCATGACAAATGTGGCTGCGGTAGCCAAGTGGTCATGGTCACGAACTCATGATCCGCGTTTTTAACACGCTTTTATAAGTTTCACTTGCATGTAACGGAATCTTGGAACTCGATTTTCACCCACTTAAAAAGGTCAAATTAATTCGAAATTTCGCACACTTGTCAAGGATCGATGACAATTCAATAATTTCATAATTTTGTTCCATTGTCCTGATTAGGATCTTCAGGAATGAGGATTTTTAGATTTGGCGATTAATTTCATATACTATTTCCAGATTTGGCGACTAATTGCGTATACCATTTCCGAATTTGGCAACTAATTCCAGATTTGACGATTAAAAGACTAAGGTATAACCCCAAAATTGAAAACACGCTTGCGGTTAATAGAATTAGAATAAACAAAAAAGTGTTCTTTATGTGAGAAAGGGGAGAGTGGGTGCGTCACCAATTCTTTCCATAAGATAAACAATTGTCTAGTCTTTTCTGAAAATAGAAATAAAAAAAAAACTTGTGCATGTGAAAAAATAATAATTTATGTTCTAACTGCTGAACTCAGACATATTCTGCTTTACAAAATTCATTTTACCTAAGCAACTGATTCTCCACTTCAGCCGACCTTGAACTTTGAAAGTAAAAACAAAACTTGCTGAATTAATCAAAGAAAACCTTTTAAATGGAAGTATATTTTTATGTTTATTACAACAGATAGTACCATGGTTTTTGAATCTGAATAAATTATTTTTAAGAAACCTGATCTAAAACCTGAACCTTTTAAGAAACATCTACGAATACTGTCGTAGAAAAGAGTTTAATTGCTTATCACTCGCGCTTGCTTGTAGAAGTGATTATATGAATTAACATTATAATTAAATTTTCTATCAATCCTTGAAGCAATGCGTTTAAAAGGTGATAATACGATTGATATTTAATAATTCTTCTTAACACACTTTTATTAGTTTGACCTGTATCTATATAGACGGAATCTTTGAAATATACGGAATCTTGAATGATACGGGACTCATGCGAGCTCCGGTAAACGGAGAAAATAAATACCCTTCAGACTCGTTAATTAATATCCATTGAAGAGCAAGTTTAATTCCAGCAGTCACTTAATTCTGGCTCATAATATCAAACTCAAGGATAAACTCAACTAAAAACTAAAAAACACGCTTTTATAGTGAATCGAACTAAAAAGTAAAAAAATAATTCTTGATATAAGAATAAAATGATTAATGAAAAAATTAATGTCATTTGGGTAAAAGCGTGGGGTGCTTTGTACTATATTTTTACACTAACTCAGCATTTCGGAATAGAACTAGTAAGAAATTATAACAATTGATATAGAGCACCCCACGCTTTTACCCCAATGACATTAATTTTTTCATTAATCATTTTATTCTTATATTAAGAATAATTTTTTTACTTTTTAGTTCGATTCACTATAAAAGCATGTTTTTTAGTTTTTTTAAACTATAATTTATTTCCCTCGAATCGTGGGTTCAAATTCTGATGCGTCGGAAAAATTTGCTGTGTAGAGAAGCTTATGTGCGTTAAATGTTGATTCTCAAGGACCATATGTTGCCGTAGTGTGGAATTTTGCAGGGGGGGGGTAACGTTTCTTGCCACACAGCTGTAAATCGGCTTCTTTTTGTGGATATGATTATCACGTTCAATGAACACATGCACCCTTAAAATATTGCTTGGTCTTGTCTTGGACATCACCCCGGCATACTTTGACACCACGAGGAACCCTCTACTCTGCCCACGACTGGATGTAACTCGAGGATAAAGGTGCCTACCGTTACAATTGTTACAATTGAAAAAGACCCTAGAGAGGGCAGAGAGAAGAGACGGTTTGAAAACTTCGCTGAGAACAAACTCAACCTACTCCCTCACAAACTACAGAAATTGAATTCTAATGATCTCCTCAATATTTTTTATAACTTCAATGTATATATTGTAATTAATAGCTGTGATGTAAATAAACTAAATATTTAAATTAATAAATATCACAGTACCTTTATTTATCTCAAATGTCACAGGGGGTCAGATATCATCCTCGTCTTTTGACTGTAGTTCAGAGTTACGCGAGATCCGCTGTCTATAGACTCGTCAGTGATCTTCAAACTGTGTTCCACGAGGCATACCCAGAGGCTCCACGAATCGCAATAAAAACTAAAATTGAAAATTATAAATGTGAAAGCAAAATGAATTCACGTTCACTATGAAGTTTTTCTAACTACAAGTATCTAAAGCTGATCCCAGTCATTAAAACTGAACATTTTATTGATATTTAATATAACTGTATTTTGTAATATTTTTAAACTTTTATCACACTATAAAAGAATATTAACACGTTATATATATATATATATATATATATATATGCTACTTAGTTAATTATAAATATTCAATTATTTTTGATTCCGGGTACCACAAAATAATTTCTCGTTTGTACGATGTTTTGTAAATATAGTTTTCTTTTAAAAAAACGCACTTTTTTCATTTTTTTTGGGGAAAAAATTATATTAAAGGATTATATTAACTTATCAACATAGTATCAACAGCTTCAATGCTAAAATCTAAATTTGAGCAAGAACAGAGCTCCTGAATTTTAATTCATGAGAAGAGTACGCAGGATTTCTCGAACATCTATAAACATTTTAAGAACAATTTTTCAAAATGAAAAATATTTTTCAACATGTATGTGGGTTTTCAAGCATAAAATACAAAAACGAATTAAAAGCAGGATATGAAATATAACTTCAGATAATTTCAATAAAAAAGAAAAATGTAGAAAAATTCAAGCACATATTCCAGTTACTAAATGTAATACATGGGTTTTGTGACACGTGGATCACAAATTAATATTAATTTGAGTAAATTATGTTGAAAATTACATTACAATTTTTTAATAATAAATATAATATTCTTTTTAAAACTGTCTTTATCTAAAGTATCTGTAACATTTTGATCTACTTTAAATATTATTTTAACATATATTCTAACAATGTGTGTGGAATGGTGTTCCCTCAAAACACATTATAATTTTAAAGGTTCCGTGAACTGGAAAAGTTTGAAGACCACTGGTCAATGCGTTGCTTTAGAGTGCTGTGACGTTTGAGATAAATAAAAGTAGCGTGGTATTTATTAATTTAAATATTTAGTTTATTTACGTCACAGCTATTAATTACAATATATTCACTCTGAAGTTATTAAACTATTGTTTAGAATTATTATAGTCCAAGTTCTGCTGTTTGTGAGGGAGGAGGTACGTCTCTACGAAAGTTTTCAACCATCTCTCTCTTTCTCTGCCCTCTTTAGGGTCTCCGGGATGAAAGGGGTCGGCGTCTTTATCCTCGAGTTACATCCGGTTCGTGGGCGGAGTAGGGAGTTCCTCGTAGTGTCAGAGGTTGCCAGGGGGAGGTCCAAGACCGCGCAATATTTTAAGGGTACAGATGTCATTGCTCGTGGTGATCATATCCACAAACGAAGCCTATTCACAGCTGTGTGGCAGGAAACATCACAGTGCGATATTAATCAATCATCGAACCAAAAGTAGTTTTCTTTTTCCTTAATAAATTTACCCCTCGTCTTTTTTAAATATCATGGAAGTTGTAATAACCTTACTTCCCATCTACCCTGTGACCCAGTTAAAGGTGTGGAAGGAAGTGAAGGATTATTCGACATGGTAATTTCCAATTATTTTATTTAGCACTTTAATCAACTCAAACACAATTCAATACAACACTATAAATAGGATGTTCCAGTCAGTCAACAGAGAGAAGGGACAAGAGTCGCGTTTTGGGAGAATACATTTAATAAGTTACTTTATAATAATAGTTCTTCTACCTCAATATTACTTTACACGGTAGATATGTAACTAATGGCCGCCTAACCTTTTAAATACTTTAAATATATATATCAAACGTAATATGAAAGTGACAGTACCTGAACTGTAGGCAGTCTTCTAATCAATTTAATTTATCTATAACACTTCCTGACTTTAATCTCTCACAAGGCCTTTCTAACCTTTTATAGTAATCTTCACCTTGTATCTCTCTTGTCACATTTAGTTACTAATCTTCTAACTTTCTATTATCAATCCTTCTTTTCACTTTCTTTCTCACTAACTCCCTTTAACTCGCGAACTAGAACTATATATAATAAACTTACTTTGCATATCACGCCTTCTTCTTAGGAGAAGATTGATGAATTTTTCTAGCCTCAAAGAATACCCCAGAGTATTAGTAGGAGGACGCGTATAGATCCGTTACAAACTACGTGATTTTGCATTTTGAACGAATATTTATAATTCATTAATGCAGTAGCACTCCGGTTCTCAGCGTACTCTCAAAAGCGAACAAAAAATTTTGATAAATCTTTAACTCTAGGATACGAAGTGAGTTACTCATTGCAAAGTAGCTGTTGTGTCAGCTAAAGTGAAAATCTGGCTTGAAGGTGGACCACCTGGACAAATAATATAGTGATTAAACTGGAAGCAATTTGTTCTTGCTTTCCGTGAAATTTAAAAAAAAAATTTCATTGACCAAGGAAATCGCTCTATCCACCGCTTATTTCTTAGAATAGTTCATTCCTCTCATATATTTTCTTTGAGCATCACAATCAGTTTTTCATTTTGCAATCACATTTATCAATTCTAGACATTCGACCTTTTTTTTTTCTGGATACTAATTTACAGTTTAATTAACTCTTTGTGTGATAAGAATTAAAGTAGATCACTCAGTTTCAGAGATTATCTGGTTTTTATTATTCCTCACATGCTGTGCAATTTTAGATTTTTTTGGATGTAACTGAAAATTTTTTAAAAATAAATTCTGAGTGTACCGTAAAACCTGTTTTTGGGCGGTAGATAGGGACCACATGAAAAGAAACCGCACAAAAAATATTCGAAAACTTCATAAATACTTACATACAACAAGCAACTTTGTCGAAATATTATAATTTTTTTTTATGCGGCGAAGAGTGACCGCATAAAAAAAGTCGCACTTAGACAATAAGTCAATTATTTACGAAATTTAGGAGAAAGTGCTTCCAAACAAAATAATTAAATTACGCATGGAAACATTTTAAAAAAACATTTAAATTCTCATTGTATACGCGAAGTTTTCAAAATGCACATAGGGGAGACCGGGGCAAGATGACTAATGTCTTAATATTTCTCCGTATTCCACTAAGTAGCAGCATCAAATGAACACTACTGGCTCTCCTTTTGGCCTTTCGTTAAACAATAGTATAGACACGCTGAAATCGCCCTTTTTGTGTTAGTTGTGAAACTTTGATTGTTTTTTGATGCCACGATATAACTTTTATGCATGTGTAAATAAGCTGTGCTACAGATACAGATAAGATATAACGTTTCTCTTTAATATTTATGAGTAGCTTGGTTTAAATACTACCAATTACCATGAATAAATGTCAATTAATTGACTTCCTTCATGGTAATGAGAGCGAATATTTTTAAACAGACAGTCTGGGACAAGATGACGATCCGAAACACGGGGCAAGATGACAAGCTCGTCATTTTGCCTCGTGTTTCGGAATTTATTAAACTTCCTATTGTTGTCCATTCTATTAAATCCTGTGAACACTTGTTTGTCTGTGTGTATGTCCGAGTGACCTTGCGCTTCCATCTCTTTTGGGGCTAAGAGGTGCATCGGATCGGGAAAGGTTTCATTCGAAAGGGGGTGGCCAGAGGAAGACATTTTTGCCATCCGCTAAGCCCCCCCCCTCCCCTAAAGAGGAAGGAATGTAACAATAATTTGTTGCTTTAGAGCTACTGGCTTTTATCAGCCACCTTTTCTGATTTTTTGCGAGAAAACGAATGCTTCCTGAACTTGTAGAAAGAGCCCCACCAGGAACTGTAGTGATAAGGGCTGGAACAATGAGGGCACCTTTTTCTCTTTTTTGAAGCACTTTTATCTTCATGTGAAACCAAGCAAAGAATCTCCTAATCTGTTGATTTTTGACAATCACAAAACTCACATAACTTTGCAGGCTTTCTTATATTGCTGAGCGAAAAACATCATCATGTTTGGGTTGCAGTCGCACACATCACATCGTCTCCAACCCCTTGTTGTGTCATTTTTCGACCAGTTAAAAACGCACTATAGCCAAGAATGTGACACCTTTATGGTCACTCATCCAGAACAAACTATCACAGACAAAAATATTGGTGAGGTTTTGAGCATCACTTACTTCAAATCAGCTACAGTTGGAAATGCCGTTGAAAGGGCTTAAAGGATATGGGATCGAGCCTCATAATCCTTTTGTGTTTAGCGAACATGACTATGCTGCGGTACTAACCATGCTGCTGCTGGCGATGAAACTGAGAATAATAGTGCTAATCTTCAGATCCCGGTAATAGAAAATCAACATATAAACCCTCCAGAAAAACCAGAACTTATGGCAAATGCTGATTCCGATGCACCAAAGAAGCCTGTTAGTGTTTTTTTTTTTAAATTTCAAACCATTGCCTAAAACAACATAATGTGAGGAAAAAGGAAAAAACTGAGCTCTAGCATTCTTAGAAGCACACCCACCAAAGAAATGTTAGAACAAAGGGGAAAACAGAAGGAAGAACAGGAAGTTTTTAAAAAAAAACAGAGAAAAAAAGCTCGTGAAGCTAAAAAGGGAGTAAAAAACTCAAACTGTTCCTGTAGGCCTAAATCTATAAAATCTAGGCCAAACATTCCAGTTGTATCAACTTCAAAGGACGATGTTATAAGATGTCCTGCTTGTGAAGAGGAACCCTCCAACAGAAGAATGGATCCAGTGCTGTAAATGCCAAGAGTGTTGGCATGAGGAATGTTCCAATTATAAAAATGTCATTTTTATTTGTGACTATTGTTAGGTACACAACTAAATTACGTTACAATGCATTACGCTTAGTTTGATACTTTGTAAGATGTAAAAACGCAGTTATCATTTGTTAAACCATGTAACTCATTCAAAAGATAAAACATGCTCAAACTTTTTCAGTGTCGTCATCTTGCCCCAGTAGTGGGGCAAGATGACGATTTGTTAAGGTCATGAAAAAAAAATAATCCTTAGCTTCTTTTATTGGAAAAATTAAATGGTAATATATTTTAATACTACAAAGGACTACTCTAACAGTTCATATAAAATTGATTTTACTACCCTTAAAAATAAATTAATAAACCACAAAAAACTGTTAAAGTCGTCATCTTGCCCGGTCTCCCCTACATAATTCGCTTCTACTCCTCTTTATCGAAAGCGCGCATCTTTCCTATGATGATTTAGATTCACACATCGCTTTCGTCACTTGAAGGTACAATTTCTGTTGATTTATTTTTTGGCACCATAAAGTAAGTTTTTGTGACGATGGTCAGTTGCTTGAAAATGTCACGATAACCAGATATGCATGACCAAATCTCTTTTTGTGGAATTCGGAACTCCTTTCGGGATTGCTATCTATTTTAAGAAAATGATTTTACGATTTGTTGGAAAGCTGGATTCTTGCACTTATTTTATCCGCTGTCAAAGAATTCGGTTCTTGATCGTCTTCATAATCTATTCAATTATTGATAATGTCACTGTGATTGACAGTTTCACTTTCAATCAAGCGAGTGTTGCTAGCACATTGAACAAAAGCAGTTGAACGTGCATTGTCGGGAGACTATTTATCAGTGCCGGTTTGTCCATTGGGCGCTTGAGGTGGGCTCCCAGGGGCCCGGAGGAGCCCAGAAGGGCCCAGATAAGCTAGACTTAACCATATTTTCTGTTTATAAATTTCTATCCTCCAGTGCCAAGGGGGCCTGTAGATCTTCAGCCCCAGGGCCCTAAATGAGCTTAAATCGGCACTGTTGTTTATAACAAATAAACAGAGCATCTTGAAGTGTATATATGTACATTGATAGAAAACATTACAGTGGCGCCAAAGCCGTTGAAATCCATATACCACATAAAAAAAGAAAAATAAATCGCATATAAAAGACTGCACAAAAACAGGTTTACTATATATGTATTACATATATATACACACTTCAAACGCTTTAGACATTATAAATCTCTTATTGTCAAAATGCTAACGATCAGATGTGGATTAAGCGGCTGGCAGACCCGGCAGCCGCAAGGGTCCCCAAGCTTGATGGATTCCAGTTATAAATTCACTTGCAACAAAAATATCTCGAATTGATATTGCATCCCCCATGATTTTCATGGATTTGTAGCAACCCTGGCCATCTTTCTGCCGTACATCTGCGTTGTTGCAATCTGTACAAAAATTTCGCATGCGTTTTGTTACACAAATTTTATTTCGAAACAAACGAATACTATTCAAGTCAAACAAGCTCATTTTTAGTTTACAGCCATGCTTATTTGGTCTCGGATACATCTTACACTAATGGGGAAAAAATCCCAACTACAAGCAAAAATTATTGTAGACCAATGTAACTTTTGCAATGCATTCGCCCAATGAATTGATGGAAGGAAATTCAGCTTGTGTTGAAAGAAACCTGTTTTTCTCACTATGGCTTTTATTATCAACAAATTAAGGGGCAAATTAAGTAGGCGAGCCAACCACCAGTTTGGCTAATATACAGGGATTAAAGTATTCAAAAGTTATGGCTTATCACTATGAAACTAAACGTTAGAATGAAAAAACTGTTCATCCGTAGATTGGAAATCTCTCCGAGATTTTTTAGGTCTAATGGGTGATTAGCCCCGCGTACGTGCATTATTCTACAATCGCAAACGATAAACTTGTTACACAGGTTTTATAAGTGAAGATGTGGACGCCACAAGAAAAAGTGCAGTGCGTATTTTGGTTAACGGAATTTAAATCAGTCACGCGTGTACAGCGATGTGTTCGGACGGAATGGAATGTCGATCCTCCGGCATCAAAAGAAAGAACTTTAAAGGAGACGGGAACTTTGGTATCTCAAACTGGCAAGTATACGTGAGTTTTCGTGATAGAAGACACTGTTGATCTCTCGTGTGCGTGATTCATTTTGCAAGAGTCCTGATAGATCTATTAAGCAAGCCAGTAACGGCATTCCATTCCGTTCGAACAAATCGCTGTACACGTGTGACTGATTTAAATTCCGTTAACCAAAGTACTCACTGCACCCAGAGGCGGATTAAGCGGCTGGTGGCCTCCAGGGGCCCCCAACGCCAGTAGGAGTCCCAAGCTTGGGGATTCCAAAAATAAATTTAACTTCCACCAAAATATCTTGAGCCGTTGTTGCAACTCTAATGATTTCCAAGGATTTGTGTGCAGCCCAAGCCATCTGTCTTCCGTATATCTGTGTTGCAATCCGTACAAAATTTTCGCATGTGTATTTTTTTTGGTAAATTTCATTTTGAATAAACGAATACTATTCAAGTTAAAAAGGTCTCTCATTTTTAGTTCACAGCCGTCCTTAGTTACTCTTGAATACATCTGATGGGGGAAAGAAATCCCAACACCAAGAAAAATTATTGTAGACTAATGAAACTTAGGCAATACATTTGTCTAGGTAACATATTTAATTGATTTAAATTTCAAGATCACAGGTTAATGCATGCGCTATAAAAGCTGTTTCAAATGTGAAATGATGGTTTATTAAAACTGCCAGAACTGTCTGGTGTAACTGCCAAAAGTTTAAACGCAAGCATGCAAACGTGAATACAATGTGTCATACAAGTGAAAGATATCAATTTGAGGGATGGAATTGCATGCCTGTTACTTTTTGTCAGTCTTTTTAAGGTTGTTTAATTCTGGTTGTGGAAGACGTTGTCGTTTCAGTACAATGATGTTCCTTTTGTGCTCGATTGGAGTAAGATTTGGTGATCTAGCAGGCCAAGGTAACATGTTGACACACTAAAGGAACGCGTGGAGTTACAACAGAGTATAAGGGTGCACGTTATCCTGTTTGAAAACACCCATTGAATGATGCTTATTAATGCCAGTACAACAGTATGAATCACCAGGCTGAAGTACAGATTGGAGTCAGGGTGTAGGAATTAAACTCGAGCGTGCTCCTGTAATCATAGAAAATTGCTCTCTTCAGAACAGGAAAAGGTTACTAGGAACCTGTTCTCTAGGAACAGGTTCAGTGTATTTAGGCCGCAGAAAGGTTGTCCGCAGGCTCTGGTCTGGACTTCTTCAAATCGATATACATTCAATACTGGCACCAAGACTGAGACAGCTTTGATTGAAGAACGCAACACATCACCACTCCGCTCTCCAGTGATCTCTAGTGTGACATCACTGAAGTTGCATACATCGTGATTTGGAGCTAATGGTATGAATGCCACAGGATGCCTGGTTGGGAGTTGTTTCACAAACGATTACATTTTTACAGTTCACTGTGCCTCTCAGGTACCGAAAAAAACTAATTTCTGTTGCAGATGCACTATGAGGTTCCCCAGCTTTGTGGTGAATACGGCGGTCCTCTCTGTCAGTAGTGACCCGAGCGTAATTAAACCATAGTTTTCTCGAGGTAGTAGTGCCTTTCCGGAATTACTGTTGCTAAAAATCAAGCACAGTGGATACATTCATACCAAGTCTTCCTGTAATATCGTGGGGAAAAAATCCACCTTTTTTTAGCTCTTTTATACTATTTCGTTCAAACTGAGCGATCTGTTGATAATGGTTTCTTCGTCCTCTTAAAGTCATTCTGGAGTAACATTAACTCCCTACGCCCAGGGCCGTCGCGTGGGTATTAGGTGCCCTTGTTCAAATTGAAATTTGGCGCCCCTTAGGGTTCTGTGGCATTCTTATAAAGAGCTGCAAATTATATGTGAAATACTCTTTTATAGTATTCAAAATTTGACTTTCGAACTGAAAAGCTTTAAAATTATACAATATTAAAACACGTTTATATCTTATTGTTTTTTTATTATTTCATAAATTTTAAAAACAATACAATGATAAAACATTTTTTAAGTAAAATATAAAAATTAGAAAATATATTCAAGTATTGATTCTCCTAGCTTTAGCAGCTACAAACGCTCGTATCAATTCTGTTCTATTTAGTTTATCCAAAATTACGCTCTTTATGGATATAATTGACAAGTCTGATAATCTCTCTCCTTTGCCGTGGTAGATTGCCTGTAGTTTTTTTTATAATTTTAAGTTTTGAAAAACTTTGTTCTCCAGTAGCCACCGAAACTGGCAGGGTTGAAGAATTCCGTAAAGCTATTGCAATATTTGGAAATGTATCGGTAAGATTGTTTTCAATAATATAATTTAAAACACATCAATAGGTGACATATCCTTCTTTGATAAAACATCGCAAAGATTTTATTTCTTCGAACAAATTTAATCCATCAATGTTATTTTCATTAATATTTTTAGTATCCGTTAATTTTTGTTCTAATTCTTTACAATATTTTAAAATTTCACTGTAATTCCAGTTTTTTAAATTAGGTATAAAGTAAAATAATTGTAATGAATATACCTTGCAAATTGTAATAATACCTTGAAATAATTGTAATGTTCTTTTAATTGACTGAATCTTTCAATAATAGAAGAAATAGAAGAGCCTAATATTATATTGTAAAATTCAACCATAAATTTGTGTCTTGGGTTGTTGATTGTTTCTTCGGTTTATTCATCTTGAAATAATTTCTTCTTAAACCTATTTATCGACTTTGTGGAAAATCAGTATCAGTAGTATGGGTTTGATGGCTGTCAGATAAAAAGTGCCTTTCTCGAGATGATGGCTGTCAGATAAAAAGTGTCAGTTGGTACAGTATCAAGAATTGAGAAGAACATTATACTCTTATAATATGTTCTCTATATTTTAAAAATCGGATAAGAAATAAGTAAAATTGTTATCTGTATACGGTCAGTAGAACGACTGTTGCTTTAATCGACTCTCGGAGACGAAAGAAAAGAAGTATTGCATTAATTAGAGCAATATACCTCTTTTCTTCCATCTACGAGAAACCGATGCCTCACCTTCTCTGTTATATGAAAGTTCTAACTGCTATTGTGAATGTGATTGCGATGATCATGTCTCTTGCGCTTCCATGTGGACCCAAAGGAGGTGGCAAGACTCCACTCGTTTTTTTTTTTATTTATGCAGAGGTTTCACCTAATTCACATTATTTGCATCGTCATGAGATTTCATTACGTTGCAAATGTTGAATTAAGTCCTATTCCTCTGTGAAAAAATTAAAGCTATATATGGTAGAATAATAAGCAATATATACTTATATATTTTCATTTCACAGAAATTAATTATCTAAAAATTAATATCCGCCGATACCCTTTTTTATTTTTATTTCTAAAACATTATTTAGTTTATACATGTATTTCTCAATTCACTCTGAACATGTTAAAAAGCTATATAGGCAATAATAAAGAGAAAGTTGAATGCAAATTAATTTTTATTTTACTCAAGAAAACAGTATTATACAAAAATCACTAATTATTAAATAGATTCATTACAAAATATCTGAATAAAGATTATATGTGTTAATAATACATACAACTATGATACACTTTCATGGAAGAATTGTTCGATACTGGTTCGCATTTTTTTTTTGCGTTACAGACTGAGGAAAACCATGAAAAAACTACAGTCCAACCAGTTTGCTATAGAAAGCATATATATATATATATATATATATATATATATATATATATATATATATATGTATACATATACAAGCATTTAGAGAAAAAAAACTAAGAAACGTTTCCTTCCCCTAACGCGGTAACTTATACATTGATTAATAAATCTCTTTCTATTATTTGGAAAATTTAAAAAAAATTATCCTTAAGAAAAACAAATAAAGGCAAACAAAGTTGCTATTATATTATTTAATCAACGAATAATGACCAAAGCATTTCCCTGTAATACCATCATCATTTAAATACATTTTGTCGTAAAACGGAGATAAAGAAATTTTGTTTGTTACAGTTGTAGACAGAGTATGTGCTTTAGACTGTATAGAAAATTGCTTGTGGCGAAGCAATGTTTCATTAAATAAAGTGTTTTTAAAATTTTCATGCGTTATGTTTTTTAAACAGCTTTGTTTTACTCCTTTTGCTTTTTTTGTTTCAGAATTTTCACATTTGTAGCTGTACATTTTACATCGTAAGCCGATAAACTCTAGAATTGGCTGAGATTTTGTCTCATCCTTTAAATATCCTAATTTATTGTTGTTTTCAGAATTAAAAAATTTACTTGTTGATGGATAATTGCTGAGATCCATGATGTCAGAAAATTCATTTTTAAAATCTTTATAAACGTCATTTGTAAATATCTGCATATATAAAGAATCCGTATCAGTGTACAAGAGCTTACAATTCTTCTTATAATATTTTTTGAACTTTGAGTAGTATAAAGTATACATATGCAGCTTGGCTAATTCGAGCACACAAAATCCTACGTAAATCGGTTTATCAAGTATTAAATTAATTCTCTTCATTTTAAAGATAGCGAAGTTTTCGTTTATGCTTTCAAAATATTCGAGCAGAGGGTGTGCTAAATTTTTGCGACATTCAGCCGGTGTAAGAGCAGCTTTTAAATTTATTCTCTTTCTAACGTTCTGGCAAGTCTTTCCAAAAAATGCATTGTTCATTTTTTTGAAAAATGATTTTTCGAAATCACTTTTTGCTTGTTGGCGTTTTTCATTGTTAAAATCTATGTAACTTCGTAACCAATCTGATTGAGAAAATGCTAATATCCGATGAATTTTTTTTAACGTCATTCCGTGTTTTAAATAGAATTTTAAATTTCTGTAATGTAAAATATAGCGTTTTTTAGCGTAAAAATTTGGGGTTAACTTTTTATTCTCTGTGAAAGGAATATTTTTATCAAACAATAGATGTTTTTGATAATCGGATAACATGCGGTTCTTAATAGTTAAGTGTTCCGGTGCTAAAGGAAAGTCGTGCAAATCTTGAGCCGATTTACTATACAACAGATCTACTTCTAATAAGTAGCCTGTAGGTGAGTATCGAGAAATATTTGAAACATCAAAAACAGCTATTTCCTCAGATGAGAGCCAACGAAAATCCCCCACAGGCAAATGTTCACACATACAAAATCCATACAAATTATTAACATCCAAGTTAACAATATAGCTTGAAGGTTCGCTCGGGTTATAACAGGAAAGATATGGGTTATTCGCCCGAGCATACCTTTGAGCGAGAAAGCACATACCACCTCTCATCTGAGATTCGAGTAAAACATAGTCTTCTACTTTCGAAAATAACTTTAATTCTTGACACGTGAATTTCAAACCTGCATGCCACGTCATATCAGCAATAGTTAGAAAATGAACGGGGTCTAAATCGTAATATTGCATGCTCATTTTTCGGAAAGACTGGAATACCTCGGCTAAAAGAATTGTATCTGTGTTTTGATACAACTCGAGGTAATCTTGAAATTTTTTGCAATTAAATTTTCGATAAACATCTAGAGCATGTTCATATTCCTTCTTTCTAATATTCGAGTTAGTTAGGGTGTTAAAAAAAGCTTCGTGTGGTGGAAAAATTTTTTTATTTAGAATAAGTTTTGAAGAAAAATAGCTGTAAGGGAAAAATCCCTTTTGTTTTAGTAAATCCTTATGTGGTTTGTTATAAAAAAAAGAATCAAAAATCTCGAATCGATGTCCTGAAGTTTTTAAAGTTTCTACTAGAGAAGATAAAGATGAATCGAGAAATGCAAAGGAATCCATAAATTTAATATAATTATCTAGGGTAAAACTTGTAAATTTTTGGGTATTTGTAGGGATGATGTGAATTTGCTGTACAAATTCTGAAGTCATGTGTTTTAATATTAAATGAGAATCGTATCCTTTAAAATTATGAAGAATAACGGGTATGAAGTTACTTCGTTTCAAATTTAAATTACAATAATCATGACAAAAACCGCGGAATATTCCTAAGACATGGCAATGATCCTTTACTATTCTATCGCCCGATTGAAACTTTAATCGACAAATGTAACAAATGTTTGGTTTTTCTTTCGATATGCTATCTTTGATTATTGACTTGTTTATCGATAGTTTTTTAAATAAAGACTTTGCAAGTCTTTTAATCGTATTTAAAAATATTTGGACTGTATTTTCTCCACAATAAAATTTGTGGAATATAATTTCGTTTTTAATATTTATAGCTATAACAGAGAAACTGATTGGTTCGTGATGCTCTATGTTAGCCGAAAAACTTTTGGAGGTATCTTGTAAAACTGTGGAAATATTTTTTGTGATACATTCAAAATCTGCATATATTACGTAAGGATGATATAGCATTTTGTGTATATTATTAAATTTTATAGTATTTACTTTGGGTGGGGAGAGTTTTTGGGGGGCCTTTTGGCAGCATACTCGCCTATGGTCCGTAAGACTCTTTTGTCTCTGAAATCCTATTAAACAACGAGAACAAAAATGGTGAATGCCCTTTTTCGTATTTAAAAATCGGTTTAAACTTTTAATTAAAAAATAATGTTCTTTATACAGAAGTAAATTTATTTCAGAACATTTTTTCCTGTTACTTATGTATAAGGGGAATACTTCTTTCTCATACGTAAAAATATTTATTTTTAAATCGTTTATTTTTTCGAAACGCTTGATATCAGAGAGTTTCATGGGGAAACTCAGATTTTTTAATTTTAAGCATTTTAGTTTACTTTTATAACTACTTGGAGAATTGGAATTTGTGTCGGTGGGAAACAGATGAGCTAAGCAACTGTACACGAAACATCTGTGATCACTACATTTTATACTAAGAAGAGACCTTTTCTTCTTTAAGCATTGGGGTAGTTTTATATTACTACAACCTCCTCGTGGTTCTCTATAAATTCCAATATGCACATCTAAGAAATTTATTTTATTAATAACCCATCCACTACCATTTTTGATGAATGTTTCGATGGAGTTAAATATTTTTTCGAAACAGGTCTTAATTTTATTTTTTATTTGATTAGAAGATATTATGCGCTCAGCAAAAGAACAAAAATAAGCATTTTGTATTAAATACCCGGGATGAGTGTCTTTTATTAGTTCTATGTTTATGCATATTAAAAGTCGAAATGGTATGTTTTGCTGTAATAAAAGCAAAAAAATATCATTTCTTATATCTTCGTACAAAGAATACGGATCTAAGTGCGTTGGTATGTGCCTATAGGCAGAAATGTAATTTCTAAAACTAGAAGCAAGTCTGTTAAACATTTTAAAAAGGGAAGAAACGTCAACTTAGTTTTTTTTAAACAAATGTTTCGTTTAAAAAGTCAATTCTTCTTTATGTGCTCGTTGAAAACGTTAATTGCTTTTTTTAGGGCTCCAAGCTGTTCTAAGTTCATATTGAATCTGTTTTTGGTTTCTTCCCCGACGGTCTTCTGTAGAGATAGATAAAATGATTTGCGGTACTCTTTAATGCTGATTGTAACACCTTTCCCTAAATAAGCACTTATTGGCGGGATTATTTTTCTCTCCTCGGCTGGATCCGAGAAATTGTAGTCAGTTCGCGGTTTTTTGCTGGGCTCCTCTTTTTTCTCGACCCTCGCTTTCCTTTTTTCTATTAAAAAAAAAACGCTTGCTTTACTGCTAAATAACAGCTTAACTCTAAATTGACTTATAAAAGTAATTTAATTTAGTTTACCGTTGCTGTATTTTTCTTTCGGAGGAGGAGGAGAAAAAAGCTGCTCACCATCAGATTCGCTATCAGTTAAGCCTATTGGTGAGAGCGAAAAACTTAGCATTATTTTCTTAAGAAATTTATATTAGACATGCCACACAAGCATCCTGAAAAATAATAAAATTCAAACACTTACTGACACTCGCCTTTTGACTATCCATGTTGAGCTTGTATAGCTTTGAAACTCACACCCAAGGAGAAGAGGGAAAAATGACTTCACAAGATCGTCAGGAAGAGGAGAAGATGAATACTTCATCAAGATCGTTAGTATTTATACAATGGGTTATGTAACTGGTATTTATACCCCCGATTATATAAGCGTTAATGAAGCAAAACGTGACTTCCCCATTGCGTAAGACAAAATGACAAATGAAAGAAAAATAACACAGACGCACTTGACGTTATATAAATTAGATCTTTATTTAGGGATAGTTTAAAAATTACATTGAATTACAATCAGTTTCTTTGCGTTGTTTTTACATGTAAGGCACCAAATCAATTTTGAAGACTGAAAGTGCAACAATCAATTTCGTTTGCTTACAATATAGTACGATGAATGGATACAAATGTTGTATGATATTACAATTATATGCAGAGTTAAAACGTTACTCATTTTCTCGGTGCAATCATTCTACATTGCTTTGAACTTGTCAGCAATTCTAATCGCACTAATCACCAAATCCATTGTAGATCTTTCGAATCATAAGTAACTGATTTGCCGATGTTTGTTTTGTATTACGCTTTACAATCAAATATTTGTCGATGGTTCATAGCAAAGCCATTATGGAGTTCTCTGACAATATCATTATTGTTGAGGACTTTGAAATAGGCAATCTTTAATCTGCAATCTGAATCAACTGTATCCATTTGATAGGAGTTCGCCGCTTGCACACAGGATATCATATTTTCGTAAAGAGAATCAGTGAAGCAATGGATCATATATGCTGATCCAGTACGCTTCAAGTACATAAAACCATATCGCGGTTCGGAAGTCATTGTTTGCTAAATCAATCGAAGCAACAATGAGAGTTTCACGCTTAGTGTATCTCTTTTATATGTGCGGTATGAAATGCGACCTCCAGAAAAAACATGTTGAAACTTGAATTTATATATGCATCAAGGTCATAATATTTTGTAGATACATGTCTAAACATGTTTATTTCTGAAATCACGTGCTTCATAAGTTTGATTTGAATATGGTGAAAAGCAACAGTTTTGCAAGCGAAATTTACGAGCTACAAATTTTTTAATAAACTTTTCGTTATTTTCAATTTTATCAGACTCCAGAGGCGACAAAGACTGGTTTCTCACAAAATTGTACAAGAAATGGAGGCAAAAGTGACCACAGGTATACGACACTAGGCTTTGATATCGACATTTGTTCCATACTAAATTTTCAGCATTATCTGTTATGAACTTTAAAATATTTTTGTTGTTCGGCACAGAAGCGTAACTACAAAAATAGAAACATTTGTTGTTTCTAAAAGCTATTGCAATCCAATGACTCCCCGGTTTTGTTTTAGGATCTAAATTTACAATAAAACACGAATAACTATCGAGTGTTTTAGGCAATTCATCAGAAGCATATACACCCCCAAATTCGGAGCGAAGAAGGAAATCGCTGCATGCAAGTCTACACAGAGTTATACTATCCATCTTAAAAATCTGAAAAAATGCTACGAGTTTTATCAATCTCTATAGTATTTCGATACTCTGAATAAACCATTAAATTGACTGTTTCAGGTAATGCTTTGCTGAATTTTATATCAATAGTTAAATTACCATTGCGTAAAACACTTTCGTGCATTCCGTCTGCGCTGAGATCAGGAGTCAAGTCTACAGCGAACAATGTATACCCATCCTTATATTCACTGTAACTTATATTAATGTCCTGATCTTTATGGTATCGACCCAAATCAGTAAATAGACTCATATAACATCTGCCGTAACTGTTACTTTGATCAAATTTTGGTTGAAAAGGCTTTGAAGGAATCATATGATTTCCATCTAATATACAGAGGTATGATAAATCATAATGCTTAAAATTAAATGGATTTTTTGAAAAATCTCCATTAAATGCAGTATTAGAAACCATACCTATTATAAGTCGTGTCGGTAACTGCCCAATAAACGCATTAGGAATAGTTACTGATTGCATTCCTGAAGAGAGTGCGAAAGATTTTACTTCTGTTCTACGAATCGGCATTTTAATGACACCCTTGCTTAAAGCTACCTCATGAGCAATCAAAATTGAGGGAGCAACTTTCACTTTTCTAACAAATAAAGATGCATGTAGTATTAGTATTTTAAAATCCTGCGTAGCTGACATTAGAGCAAAGGAATCTTTATTTCTTTCTAACTTAACTCGAAAATTCACCGAATTGATAAGACATTTACTCTGGTTGCCTAGATCGAAATGTAATGGACCTATCATATCTATAAGTTTACTATCTTTGCAAATGTTGTATCTGGTTTGATAACCAGGATTTATATTATCGCTCCCATTAGCTAGTTCTACGGATTCATGCTTAGAAGCAGCATCTTTGTAGAAAAGACCGGATGTCAGCATTGATTCTTGAACAGCTCGAGGTGAAAGCAAAGCATCAAATATGCATCTGTATGAATAATTAGCTTGTGAAGAAACCTGTTTATCATTTAGAGTAACTGAACATTCAGAAAATAATGTATTAAGAAGATAATTAATAGGAGCTACTTGATCAGGCGCTCCAAGTATTGTTCCATTTCTCTTTTTAATTTTTACTTGCAAATGTAGAAGTGTATGGGCTAAATCAAGATAGTGTTCACCACTTCCGCTTACATAAAATTCGATAGGAGTCTTATCACTCAGAGATGCAACAGGAAAAATCTCCGTAAATGAGCTGTCTTCTGTTGATAATTGCACGGGATTTACATTAAACAGATCTAATTCACTTTTCACGCATGCACACGCTCTGGAATCCATATTACTACGAGAATATGTCTGTTTCTTTTCGTCTCTTTCGATTTCGCTTGACACGATGCGAATGATTTTCTTTGTGGGATTTCTTTCTTTTTATACCCGAACCACTCTGGATTTTATGCATAATGTCATCTTTTATCTTTTTTGATGTTTCACGAAATCGTGATCTCGCTGAATCTTTCAGAGATGAACCTGAGACAACATCTGACATTACTTTTTGAACCTGTGCTCAGAAGATGTTTTCCTAGATATTTTCCTGCTTTCAATGCTATGGGAGTTATGAATCGGAATAAGTTTTGAAAACATTCCATATCCTCTTTGGTGGCTAACTCCCTGAAAATACTGCCCCCCACCAGCCTGCACCTGCGAGCAATAATAATCCTCGCAAGCTTTTTGATTTAAATGCATTCTCTTTCGCAGTCAGGATTGAAATGATTCAGCATGTGTTAAGTAGTATTTTTATACTGTTCTGCGACGGAAGGAGAGTACTAAGAGCGTTTTTTCCCGCTCGTAAAAAATTATACCATCTCCAGAACTACTTTTCAATTCGATTTCAATACAATCAATATAATTCTTGCGTAGAGGAAATACAGCGGTCTTTGGTAGTTTTAGCACTATTTGGTCTTCTTTAGTTGACATCACAGGAATAATACGGAGTAAAGGAGCAATAGTATCCCCCACAAAATGAGATTCTATGATATCACTATAGACATAAATTTCAGTGATTCCTCCGTCTAATTCCAGTGGATAATCAGATATATGAGTTCCTCCGTGTAATGTGGATTTTTTAAATCCTAAAAGATCTCTCAATCCATCTTGTAAATTCACAGTAGATGTATCAGGAATATGAATTTTTACTTTATTATTTGCTAAATGATTTAAAGCAAGATGTTTAAAGGATCCAAACAACTGCTCAGAATTTTTATAAAATCCTACTTCTAGTTCTAAATGTTCGGTTTTCTTTACTTTTCACAGGAATTGTTGGTTTATCTGTAATGCTAACGCGGAAAAATTCTTTCAATGGAGGTCTATCAATTTTTTTGTAAAACATGTAGAGTTTTACCGGTTAAAACAACATCTTTCGTCATGCTTAACATCCTCATAAGCAAAGGGGCATATAGTAACCGGAATTCGAGTTCAACATTTTTTTGAACAGTTATTTGAACCTTATTCTCCGTGAAGTCGAAAATAAAATCTGCCGCTCCTCCAATTCCCAGTCCTGCATAAGATTAAAATTTATATGCTGGAATATTTCATGGTGCATATTGTCAAGATCGGTATATTTATGATTAAAACCTGGTGGCTCGAATTATATAATGTCTCTTGAGATTTCTAGCAATAATTTTCAGAAAATTGTCTTTTGTTTGTCTTTGTGGGTTTTCTGACATAAAACTCTCTGAATTTTTTTTATAATTCTATCTTCTCTCGGTAAGTGTAACATAGTTAACAATCGCGGTGCCATCAGCAGCTGTCAAGTGCAGTTCATAATTCGGAGCGATATACACGATTATATTCTTTTGATCCAATGCAAAAGAGACAAAATGCCCACATTTTTTTCTTCAATACTTTGGTTAATTGTATCGATTACCTCCTTGTCTGAAGTTCCCTCGTCAATTTTCACTCTGATTTCATGTTCAACATAATCTTTTTCCACAATTTTAGTTTCTTCATATGTTATCGAATATTTATTGTTATGATTTCCGATGTTGAACCAGGTTCGGGGAACGAAAATCTCTGATAAACCTACTTCCCATTCACCGGTTAGTATTATTGGACGCGCTAGTTTAGTTCTAAATGATGCTTGCGTATTTTTTGGAAAGTAATCCATGCTCGCGTTGCTGGGTAATGTAACATAAAAATCGTTCACTTCATCCATGCTGCCTTTACCCATGAATTGAACCGATTATCAAAGCCTTTCCACTTTACATAATACTCTTTTTACTACCTCTGCCTTTTGTTTTGAGAATCTTTTCTACATGCAATAATCATCCGAACGCTTCGAAATTTTCTGGAGTTCCTCTGCATAGAATCGTCCTTTTATAGTTTCTGATTTAAGATCCTGAAGCTCAAACGTGGTTGGATGAGAGGGATATAACTTTCGAGATTTTAAATGCCTCATCACTCCAACCTGGTAAGTATCCTCGTCGGAACGATTTCTTAGCTTTCGATATTCTTACTAAATCTCCCCTATTTAGTGTCACTTTCGGGTTTTTT